>VZDJ01000393.1:123097-144979 GCA_008694505.1 Cyanoderma ruficeps
AGTTCTTATACAGTTTATTTTTCCTCGGGCCAGGATTTTCCCTGGAAATGGTCTTCTCATTCAATTTCTGATGTTGTTCCTGCCGAATCTGAATGGAGTTCCGAGGATTAGCTCAGCCTGCTTTCAGTTGCAGAGAAGGTCCCCGTCCCCAGACATCCCGATGTGAATTTTGGGGTCTCTCCTTGAATGGAAGCAGTTTCGGCTGTCTGGTCCGGGGATGGGCCCATCTCCTCTGAAAGCCTAGGTGTAATCTTGGTTGTTGAGCGCCGTGGGGGCTGAGCTGGCATGTTCTTTTCACTTGTTGATGTTGTCCCGCATTCCTCCACGATCGCCTCCTGCCTCTTGTCTGTGGTTTCTGATAGCTTTTAGAGTTTAATTCCTCACCCCCCCAAATCAATATGTATCATTTTTATAACAAGTTGCAGTTCAGTTGCAGTTGAGAACAGTTTTCAGTTGCAAAGAGGGGTCCCTTCTCCAGACAATCTGATGTGGATTTGAGCTCCGCAGGGGTGGAGTTTTGGCTGTCTGAAACTTATGACTAAGCCAACTCGGCTTTTCACTTGCAGATGGGGCTGGCATTCCTCTGTTGCTCTCTCTCCTGCAACCTGTAAACTTTTAATTTCTCATGCCCAGATTCATATACAATGTGTTTTTATAACAATAACATCAAGGGCAATGAGGGTCATTTGGGATGTATATTCCGTGTTGGTCTCCTACCTTTACCTTGGGCGCTACCTTTGCAAGTCCATTAATAATTGTACCCTGCCTGTGGGGGTTCCCTGTTCCAGGGGAGGATGATTTTCCCCAGCCTTTCTCCTCCTTTTCCTCCTTCAGGCCTGCTACAGCAGCTTTTAAGAATTTTGAATTCCCTTTGGATGTTAAGGAAAGCATGTTCTTGTTGCTAGGTCTGCTATGTCTCCTCAGTATGATCTTGGTCCTTCCTGGAGTCTCTGACAGAAAGCACCAGGGGAGACTCAAGAAGGACTCCTGGGGTTCTGGAGTCAGGGATATAAAGGATCCAAAACCTGTTACACTCCAACTGAAAAAGAGACACTGGCAGGTTATGAAGGGATTTGAGCTGCTTCAGAAGTAATTGGCACTGAAGCACAGCTTTTTCTGGCACCCCAACTGCCAGTGCTGGGCTAGATGTTGAAAAGGAAAGTCCCTGCCACACATCATGCCACTGATGCTAGGTGAAGTAAGTAGATCACTCTGATCACACAACGAACTTGAATAGGAAACTGCAATCACCCATGGATTATGGAAATCATCACAAACTGGCCCGAAGGTAAAAATTTTGGACTAACATCAGAGGAGGAGGATGTGACTTGCTGAGGAGGCTCCACCATATATCTAGCTACCAGAAAATTAAAAGCTATACGCTCTCTTTACTGACGGTTCCTGCCATATTGTAGGGATACATTGAAAATGGAAAGCTGTGGTATGGTGTCCTACACAGCGAGTTGCAGAAGCTATTGAACGACAAGGTGGATCAAGTCAGGTTGCAGAGCTTAAAGCTGTCCAGCTGGCTTTGGATATTGCTGAACAAGAGAAATGACCAGCGCTCCACCTCTATATTGACTCGTGGATGGTGGCAAGTGCTTTGTAGGGGTAGCTTGACCAATGGAGAAAGACCAATTTGCAACACAGAGGGAAGCTCATCTGGTCTGCTGAATTGTGGCAAGACATCACTGCCCAGGTAGAGAAGTTGGCTGTAAAAGTCCCTCATGTAGATGCACATGTACCCAAGAGTCAGGCTACTGAAGAGCATCACAAAAATGGACAGGTGGATTGGAATGCCAAGACTAAAGTATCTCAGGTGGATCTGGACTGGCAGCATAAGGGTGAATTATTTCTGGCTTAGTGGGCCCATGACACCTCAGGTCATCAGGGAAGAGATGCAACATAAAGATGGGCTCATGATCAAGGGGTGGACTTGACCATGGACACCATCTCCCAGGTTATCCATAACTATGAAATGTGCTGCAATCAAACAAGCCAAGCGAGTAAAGCCTCTGTGGTATGGGGGTTGGTGGTCAAAATATAAATATGGGGAGGTCTGGCAGATTGATTACATCACACTCCTGCAAACCCACCAAGGCAAGCATTACGTGCTTACAATAGTAGAAACTGGATGGCTGGAGTCGTACCCTGTGCCTCACGCTACTGCCTGGAACACTGTCCTGGGCCCCAAAAAGAAAGTCCTATGGTGACATGGCAGTCCTGAAAGAATTGAGTCAGATGATGGGACATTTTAAAAACAGCCTCATAGACAACTGGGCCAGAGAGCATGATATTGTGTGGGTGTATCATATTCCCTATCATGCAGCAGCTGCTGGGAAAATGGAACAGTACGATGGACTGTTAAAGACCACATTGAAAACAATGAGTGGTAGGACTGTCAAACATTGGGATCTATATTTAGCAAAGGCCATCTGGTTAGTTAACACCCAAGGCTCAACCAATCGCGCTGGCCCTGCTGAATCAAAACCTCCACAGGGGATAAAGTCCTCATGGCACATATGAGGAATGTATTAGGGAAGACAGTTTGGATTAGTCCTGCCTCAAGAAAAGGCAAACACATGTGTGGGATTGTTTTTGCTCAAGGACCCAGGGTGCACTGTGGGTTATGCAGAGTGACAAGGAAACATGATGTGTACCTCAAGTGGATTTGATTATGGGAGGGAACAATCTGTAATGTTGGATTGTATAATATTGGTTGCTGAATGACACTGCCACTGTGCCATAACTCCCAGGGCCAATGAGGATGGACTGCTCCAGATACACCTGTCATGAGCTCCTAATTCAGCACTCAGCCAACAGCACACCAGTCCTCCTGCCCTGGAAGACATCTAGGACGGATAGAACCCACAGTCATGGACCAAATGAACTCAACAGACATCTTGGAGGGATGGCCATTGACTATGGAAATGATACCTGTGCTTGTGTATAGATATACGCGCGTGTGTGTGTATATATATATAGTTGGAAAGTGTGGGATCTGGTCTTGACATAGATGGCATAGAATAAGTATCTTTGTTTAAATGGTGTCTTGGGTTAATTTCTGCAGTATCCAGGAGGGGTCATGGCCAGGGCTGGAGGTTATTCTATAGCACCTCACAGTCATTGCCGGGGTGGAGGGGGAAAACTGAGTCTCTTTCAGGGAGGAGTCCTTGCAGTCGAGTAAGTGGGGCAGAGGGTTTCTCTGAGCATTTTGCATGTGAATCACTTGTCTGTCTCTTGTATACCTTTCTTATAAATATTGTTGCTTTAACTGTTCGTGTTTTTTTCTCATTGCTCTTTCCAGTAAATTGTGATCTTTGTGCCTCCAATTCTTCTCTCCATCCCACTTCAGGGAGAGGGGTGAGGGGAGTAATTGAGCAACAACGTGGTTTAGATAGTTTCAGTGGGAACACTTAATTGGGGAGTAGCATTCCTAAACCATGACAAATGGTCAACAAGGACAGCAATTGTGATGGTGGTTTTCTATCATGTGGACACCTGCCCATTAGGAAATGGATTGAGACCACCACTTGCTTTCACATAAGTTATAAGTGGCTGTGAGATTGTAAGCTATTTTGCACAATTTAATGAGTAGAAAAATCAGTGCAGGTAGCAAAAATGTTGTTAGAATATAACCCTCATGGACTTGTGAGATCTCTCCTTAGCACTGTTAGAATGACAGAACATATGTGATAATGTCTTAAAATCAGTTGTTAATAAATTCAGAGACTGACCACATAAACCAAAATCAGTTCTGACTGTACAAGCAAGCAGCATTTAACAAGTTTTAAGATGCATACATACCCATTAGTCCTCTTTTTATAACACTACCCTTTCCAGCCTCCCAGGAGGGTTCCTTTGCTAGTTCAATTGCTTGTGAAGCTTTAAGGGTAATGTAACAGGGACAGAATAAAGGATCAAGAGGCTCTTACCCTTCGATGTTTCAAGATGTTTATTCTCCCAGGGAACCCAGGGGGCAAGAGAGCGAACCAGGAAGGGCAGGGGCTTTTTAGCCCCTTCCAGGGAAAGATAACTGGAACTCAGCCAATTAAGTCAAAGGGGGAAGGAAAGGTCAAACTATCTGGTAACATGTTACAGGGGTCTGGGGAAAAACCATTCCCCAGAGGAATACAACACTCTTTCTTGTGCTGAATAACCTTAAATTTCAATGAAAGCATTTTTCAAGTCTTCCAGACTTTTTACTTCTATACTCCACCAATCAGACCTAGAGAAAGTATTTTTAAAAATAATGCTAAGGATACTTCTCTCTCACCTGTGTTTCTGTTAGGAAAATCAGGTTGCTTACTAATACTGTCTGTGTGCAGAAAAACTTTATTCTGTTGCTGACAAAGAACATGATAATCAGAACACACAAGCTCAGACATTCAAAGACAGAACTCCCTTGAGAGCAGGCAGCTTTAAATCAAAAGTCCATTATTTTTACATGCCCAGTAAGAGGCAGGGTAATATTTATGATCTGCCAGAAAACTTCAGTTCTTGTAACTTGATTTCTTTTTAGGAGTTTTCAGTCCTGTGTGATTAATAATTGGCCATTACATTTTATTGTCTTGAAGTATGTGCTATTTTAGCAATACAAATGGAAATTTTAATTATTGTCATTAAATATTGCCTTTTGTTATGTGGCAGGTATAAACTTTTTTTAATCCTGGTGCACACTTAGCACAGGGACCTGAAGCTGTGTCTGTCTGGTTTATCTGCATACCATTGCAATGGACTGAAACTAGTTTTGTTCTGCTGTTTTTGAGAAACCAGTTGTCTTGGGGTGACTTTATGATACTGTATCCCCTATCGTCCGCTTTATGCCCAGACATCTGCTTCTTTCTTGAGAGAGAGGGAGCGAATACATTCTTTGCTTTTAGCTAACTTCTTGTTCATTAGCTGAGGCAAGAAATCTTTTCCCAGGACTGTGGCTTCTTCTGGAACTGTTCAGCTTTGCTCTTGTCTGAAAAACCAGACCATCACTGGGAGCCCCACATCGCAGCCCAGCAGGGGGAGGCTGCAGGGATACTGCATTACAGCTAGAGACCTCAGGAGAAGCCGAGCAGGACTCTAAAACCCACCAGCTTTCTCCACAGCAAGAAGGTTTATTATGTAACATTATTCATTCTTTTTCCTGTGCCTGGGAGCACTCTGCTTGTTAAAGAAACAGTTTGTTTCATTTTCCTCCAAGAAATTCCTTTCAGTGGGAGGGAAGGTAATGCTGAATTCTATCTTCTTCAGAGGAGACACCCCTTTCAGGACATTTCCTCCTAACTTGTCTCAAACTGAGACACCAGTACACACATGTAATAGAGATGGCATATAGGAACAGTACTAGGAGAGACCAAGTGAGAAAGAGGAGTAGAAGGAAGCCTTTAATGGCAAAATTGAGAAAGACAGAGTATGTACAAGGCTGGGGAGAGAGGTAGAATAAGAGAGACCCTTCCTGGTTACCATCCCAGCAGGGAGAACATGCTGAATGGAGAGAAGGCAAGGTGTCTAGCTTCCCCATGGGCACTTGCCCACTGTGGAGTGCTGGAGGTGGCATGGCATAGGAGAGGTTGTGTAGTCTCCTTGCAAGTACAAATTGGTTTTGCCTTCCTCTGCACATTGTTGCTTTTGGGGTTTGATAGTTGTGTTGGGTTGACCCTGGCTGGATGCCAGGTGCCTACCATTCTGCTCTATCACTTCCCTCTGCAACTGTATAGAGGAGAGAAAATATAATTAAGGGTTCATCAGTTGAGATAAGGACCAGGAGAGATCACTCACCAAATCTCAGGTTTGGTTTCTCACCCAAGATTCAGGTTGTTAAAAGTCCTTTTTCCTCTGAAAGCCCTGTGCCACGTCACAAGAAAGAAGCTGAGTCTTCAAGGTCTTGTTTTTCGAGGTTTTTCGTGTTGTTTAGTATTTCATATCTCAAAATTTTCTCCGCACCCAGCTGAGATCTGAACAGCGGCTAGGACACGAGGTGACTGCCCGCCGATGGGGCGTTGCTTTGCTCTTATACAGATAACTATGTGTCTATTATTTACAATTTTGTGCCAATGCCTATTACCTATACTAGAAGGGTCATTTCTACTTTGACCCAATCCCCTTAAACTACTTTGTGCCATCATCACATCAGAAGATGGAGGCCAAGGGAGAAGAAGAACCTAGGGCACCGCCCTAAATCCTCCATTTTTGTCCCCCCTTCACTTCTATTCTAAGAACCCCAAAACTACAAAATTTTCCACCCTGTGCTGTGCTAAACTACTGTTCTCACACCTTTGTGGTTTTTAATTCCTCTCTCAGTGTTGGAAGCCTCTCCCCTGGACTAAAATCAAAGTCAGTGTCTCCCTGGGCTCTGTGCCAAGGTCTCCAACCCCCCTGGACTGGCTCCACACCCCCCTGTCCAGGGTTCAAACTCCCTTCCTCGGGTCCCAGGTCATCCAAAGGGACGCCCTGGACTCCAATAACCAAATACTGTCATGGGCAAAACAGACTCAGCTTGAGGAAATTACCTGAATTTATCACTAATCAAAATCAGAGCAAGAAAACGAAAAGTAAAATGAATGTTAAAAGCACCTTCCCCCCACCCCTCCCTCCTTCACAGCTCTACCTTCTCCCCCCAGCAGTGCAGAAAGACAGGGAATAGGGGTTATGGTCAGTTCATCATATGTTTCTGCCACTGCTCAGAGAGAAGAGTCCTTCCCCTGCTCCACCGTGGGGTCCCTCCCATGGGAGGCAGTTCTCCATGAACTTCTCTAGTGTGAGTCCTTCCTAAGGGCTACAGTTCTTCATGAACTGCTTCCAGCATAGATCTCTCTCCACAGGGTGCAGTCCTTCAAGAACAGCCTACTCCAGTCCAGGTTTCCCACAGGGTTACAAGTCTTACCAGGAAACCTGCTCCAGTATGGGCTCCTCTTTCTATGGGTCTGCAGGTTCCTGCCAGGACCCTGCTCCAGTGTGGGCTTCCCACAGAGTCACAGTCTTTTTCAGGCATCCACCTGCTCTGGTGTGAGGCTCCTCCACAGGCTGCAAGTGGATCTCTGCATCCCTGTGTTCCTCCATGGGCTACAGGGGCACAGCTGCCTCACTATGGTCTTTACCATGGGCTGCAGGGGAATCTCAGCTCTGGTGCCTGGAGCACCTCCTGCCCCTCCTCCTCCACTGACCTTGGTGTCTGCAGAGTTGTTCCTCTCACATATTCTCACTCATCTCTTCTCTGAGTGCAATTACATCTGGGCAATAACTCTTTTTTTCCTTTTTAAGTATGTTATCAAAGAGGTGATACTGTCACTGAAACTGCGGGAAAAACAAAAATCCTCCAACAACATTTTAATGTTAGAGAATGAAGGCATTACTTTATTTTGGCCAGGATATTGTTCTGTCCAGGATGTGCAACAGAAATCATTTCATCCACACATATCCTGGGTGTGCAGAGAAAATCATTCCATGACACGTAAGTTTTACTAGATTTTTCTCAAACTTAATACAGTTCAAAACTCATAGAAATACACTGGTTTAACGTTCATTGCTCCCAAGTTGCTTAGTTCTTAGTATTTGGTTTCCTATGGGACCTGGATTTCTTTGCCTCTGACATTAATTAGGTCCACACTCCTTGATTTCTTTATTAGCCTTTTCCAGACCAGGTGTCTCCAACCATGCCAGGGGGCAGCGTCTAGGGTAGATGGTTGTTGATGTTTGTTGATGGTTGTTATCTTTTTGGATATATTTTGGGCTACTCCCAGTCTGTTAAGATCATCTCTGTTGAGTGGTGCAACATCCCCTAAAAAACCCCTTTAAAATTCCTTTCCCCAAGGCAAAGGCAAACCAAGCCTGACTAGAGAAATAAAATTAAAAAAATTAAACTTTGTATATTTTCCAGCAGTACTGCCATCTCTGATTGGCTCAGCCTTGGGCAGCAGCAAGTCCATCCTGAAGCCAGCTGGCATTGGCTCTGTGAGATATGCAAGAATGTTCTAGCAGCTTCTCACAGAAGCCACCCCTGTAGCGCCCCCATCGCTATCAAATCCTTGCCATGAAAACCCAATAGAATAGTAAAGGTTAAGTCTCAAGTGGCTGCATCGGGGTATATTTCTCAGTCTGTGCTTTTATACAGCTACTAAGTCATGAAGTTGATGGTGAACATTATTTTATCCCTTTCTAGTCCCAATCTAGTGATAATAGGTATTGCAAATTGCACATGTTACCTGCATTGGACATTGCTCAAGCAGTAATCGAAACATTATAAGGGACACTGATCTACACATGATTTATCAAAAAAGGTCAGTATCCTCTGGAGATATAAAATTTATGTGAGTTGTCCATTACTATTCCTGAGCATCCTGTTCCCATGCTTGACAACACTTTCCATGAAGAAATTTGTCCTAATATCCAACGTAAACCTCCCCTTGTGCAACTTGAGGCCATTTCCTCTTGTCCTATCGTTTGTTTCTTGGGAAAAGAGACCAACATCCATCTTGTTACAGCCTCCCTTCAGGTAGTTGTAGAGAGCAATAAGGTCTCCTCTGAGTCTCCTCCAGAATAAACAGCCCCATTTCCCTTAACTGCTCCTTGTAAGACTTGTTCTCTAGACCCTTCATCAGCTTCGTTGCCCTTCTTTGGACATGCTCCAGCACCTCAATGTCTTCCTTGTAGGGAGGGGCGCAAAACTGAACCAAGTATTTGAGGTGCAGCCTCACCAGTGCTGAGTACAGAGGGGCAATGACTTCCCTGGTCCTGCTGGCCACACTATTTCTGATATAAGCCAGGATGCCATTAACCTTCTTGGCCACCTAGGCACATGCTGGCTCATGTTCAAATGGCTGTTGACCAACACCTCCGCATGCTTTTCTGCCAGGCAGCTTTTCAACCACTCTGCCCCAAGCCTATAGCATTGCATAGGGTTGTTGTGACCCAAGTGCAGGATCTGGCACTGAGCCTCGTTGATTCCTTTTGAACAACTAAACAGCAAATTAATAAGTACTTTTGTCTGTCACTCACTGCCTCCTTTAGGATCAAGATCTGCTGGTGTAGCAGAGGTCAAAGATAATCCTACAGCTATTCAGTATGAAATAGACTGAAGTTTCTAGTAGCAGGATCCAGAGTTTTTTATAAGCAGGTTAATGGAATACCATGTAAATGTTGAACACTAATTGTGAGAAAAGTATAGATAAGAAAACAACATTTGAGGTACAACATGAACTGAATGACTCAATGTAATGAGATTCCACGGGCCTCCCCACCTATTGGTGATAAGGTCTTGTATCATTACCTTGGGTTTGAGCGACTGATTATCACTGGATGATTGTAGTGATAGAAAGTGATTTAAAATGACTGGGTTCTGGGACTTTTCTAATACTCTCAAATGATTTAGTGTATAGATAGCTTTAGCTACCCTGCTCTGTGGGGGTTCATCACACATTCCCCCCTTTTGTTTTTCAAGTTTACATTTTAAAGTGCCATATGCTCTCTTCACGATGACTTGTCCTGTTACTAGGTCCTTTACTTGGGCTAGGATTAAGGGGTTCAGGCATGCTTGGGTTTTCGGGTCTTCCATGGGGGGCAGTCCCATAAGCAGAGAAATCCCTGCCCCAAAACATGGGTCCTGCTGTGAAGCTCTTGAATTTTGCAGTCCCTAGTCTTTTGCATAAGACCTCCAGGCTGATTCAAACATCATATATTGCACTGGAGTACAGCGTAATTTTGCAATTTGCTTCATATCATAGGGGGTTAATTCACTAGCAGTTATAAATCAAAGCATATTTGCAACAGCAGGTGACCCTAGCCCATGTTTAGCAGCCAGTTGGTGTAGCTCTGAAAGGATTTTCCAATTAAAGGGTATGCATTTGTTGGGTGTTGTCCCATTACCTCCTATAGTTGCGAATGCTGCAATTGCCCCCCCCCCCCCCCNCGCCAGTCTTATGATGATGATGAATACATGGTGTGGTGGTTTTATGCTTGCTGAATTTTGTTTATTAATTGGGAGATAGGATTTTGGGAGAAAAAGGTGAAACAGGTTCAACTTAAAAGTAAAAATAGATTTTATTAACATACATTAAGAAAAGAGAAAAAAAGAAAATTGAGACATTTAACAATTTTTTTTTACTACAAACTGTTTACTTTTTTACTTAACACAGAGAAAACTATGATTTTTAGTTAGTTGCAACTATTTAAACCTAATTTTGCATTATTTTGGGAGAGGAGTTTTTTAGAGTTTATGGAGATATATGCTACAAGAAAAGGTCAGGTGGTTTTTAATGTCACAGATCTGCAATTGTTTGGAATTTTGCAGATTCTTTGCAGTTTTACTTATATAACAGTTTTTCAAGCTGTTTATGGGTTTTTGCATGTTTGGGGTATTATTTTAAGAATGCTTTTTTAGTATAAAGTAAGGATTTTTTTTAATCTTTAAAATTGTTTTTATTCCAAAAGAAATAAAGAGTTTTTTTATGTTTAGGAGCTGGGGTGTTAAAATTACTTTTTTTTTTAGAAGGATTTTTGTCTCAAAGATTGAGACTTCTTTATTTTATTTTAGGAGTTGGGGGTATTTTATTTAAAATTCTTAATTAAATTTTATTCATATTAGCACATACAACTTTTTGGTTAGAACTTGACTTTTTTAAACAACATTTTGATATTACAAGAAATAGTTGATTTTTTTATAATTTATGTTTAGAGAAGTTTGGTTAGAAATGTTTACTTTTTTTTCTAACAGTTTTTATTAGTTTTTTATTGATTTTGTTTTAGTGCTTTTTTACGTTTTAAATTACTTTGTTTTTTATGGAGGAGAGAAAAGGGTTAATGTTTTTGTTTAGAGTTTTTTTTTAGCTGNTGACTCCCGGAACTTCAAGGCTGTAGGGGATGGTAGGTGGGGAAGGGGAGAGGGAGCATGGTCAGGAACGCTGGTGAATGACTTTCTTCCACTCCTGGTCAGATCTAAAGCAATTCAAACTTGGACCAGCTCCTTGGAGCTCTGGAGAAAGTTTTTTAAGATTTTCTTTTCTCTCGGACCAGAGGCTCCAGCAGCCAGGCCCAGAGCAGGGCTGCTGTGGCCCCTGGAGCAGGGGCAGCACTGCTGACCTGCAATCCTTGTCTTTTTTTTCATCAGAGGAGCCGGGGGAGAGAAGGGACACTGCTGGCCCAGGCAGCTCCCCCACAGGCAATGTCCCCTCCGAGGCCTGGCCGGGCCTGGCCCTGGGGGGCCCAGACTGAACTTCTGACTTACAAGGTGATGTTAACTCCCTGCCAGCTGGAAAAGGAAGGAAAGGACCGAGTCACCTGGGACCTCTGATTTAAGACTGGGTCTCCAGAAGCGTGTACAACACTCCTATTTGTCAGTCAAACTGTCAATCTATGCTAAACCACTACACCTGGTCTGGCAGAAACTCTGCAGGACAGAGTGAACCTTTTATGCATTCACAATGTGCTTGGACTGACACAGTGTGCTTGTATTGGCTCAGTGCTTTGCATCGCACCAAAATGAGGTATTTTGCTCTTCTTGCTGAATCAGAGTCTTGCTTTCCAGGGGAAGCTAAACCAAAGCCACCCACGTTCACTTTGTGAGTACTAAATACTGCTGACTGACAGCAATTCTTATTTATGAGAGCAGTTTCTAATAGAGCCAGACCTCTTTCTCCCTAAGATCTTCCTTCTTATTCTTTCCCAGGTCACTAATGGTGAAAAATCCCTAAAGGCCATGGGTAAGACCTGAATGCTGCTTGGTCCACGCTGCCAAAATCGGCGGGACATTTACTGCTGGCCTTAGAGAAGGTACAGCAAGAAAAAAGGGGGTAAGGGGAGGTAAAGTCACTCAGCTCTAAGCATAAATTGTTTAAATTATTCACTCTCTTCTAAAACAGACCATTGAATAATACATTGTGGTCAGTTTTATTTCTAAATGCTTGCACTTAGGCTGAGGTTAAAATGATGTCCTAAAATGCCACTTGCACTCGGGTTCCTCTGGAGATGTCCCCCAGGCAGGGCCTTAGTCCCTGCTCTTCTCTCCTGTGTTTCGTGGTTCTGGATCCTGTGTTGGATAGAGTCAGCTCCAAGTCCTGCCCAGTCAGGTCCCCCATGCCTCCAGTACCAGGAGACTGATTTCAACAACCCCAAAGCACTAAAAATAACAAGCTTGGGCTTGTTTCTATTTTCTTTTTCCATTGCTGGCCAGGCTTTCTGGAGTAATTTGTCAACAGCTTTGTTCCTTCTTCATTAATGAGAAGTTTTGACCTAATTGCACTCATCTCTGAGTTTATGGAAACCTTTGAAGTGCCCTACACCAGTCACAACAAGGAGAAGTGGATGGAGCACAGTAACTTGTTCTCCCTTTCTTTCCTATCCTGTTCCTGTAACCTGCTCACATATGATTTCTGTACTTTGTTAGAATTTCTACTTGAGACACCCATAGTTCAGGTTTGTTTTGCAGTCTTATTTAAAGGACAGGGGAAATCAGAAGAAAATACCTCTGCATCACACTTACCTGGTTCTCAATTTCTGCTTCATGTTTAATAGTAATAATATAAACCAAATCCCCGAAGAACTGTTTGAGAGGTTTGACATTCATGCATTGTGTGCGGGAATGATTTAGCATTTAAAAACAAAATAAATCTCTCTGTGTAAGGTGGTTCATTATTCTAACTGATTGGAAATGAGACAAATGTGAACACTTAGTGAGGCTCCTTTTAAAACAAAACTTCCCTTCTGTCGATGAACTGTCCTCCTCCACAGAGCAGTGAAACCTGCCTTGGCGTCCAGCAGGATAATTAGTTATTCTTTGGGAAATGCCTTCAAATGCACCAGTGTTAAATCTTTCTGGGTTCTTTTATTAAATTAATATTTGGCTTGTGCAAGAAGGATGCGATCTTAACAGCCAAGCCCTCTGAGATCTATTAATATCCTCACAGATGCAAGGGAGGATGCTGATTCTGAAAAGCCTGAGGTGTGCTGAGCTATGAGCCTGTCCATCCAGGAGTACTTGGATGGCTTCTTGGGCAGCTGCTGCTGGCATCACCTCTGGAAGGATCAGGGCATGAATGCAGCTGACAAAAAATAGTCAGTGCAAGGTTGTGGTCTCCCAGGGGGGTGGGCTGGATCAGGGACAAATGACGAGGGAGCTGCTGATGGCAGAGAACAACTCTGCACACCTTGTGGAACCCTCACTTCCCAGGTCTGTTCTGGGGCACAGACATTGCGTCTGTAATGGGAGACCTGGAGCAGGAAAAGCCCCAACAGGCCAAGAGAGCCTCTGGAAGCAGGAGGTGTCTTCAGCAGAGGGGTAGAACTGTGCTGTGCCCTATCACGATCAGAAGGTGCACCTGGGGAACATCAGGCACTTCTCTTCTGCAGGATGAGCCTCACAAAAACCCCAGGGGCCTGGTGGGTACTCTGAGAAAGTGGCTGTAAAAACAGAAATTCCTTTGGTTTGCAATTTTTTCTCTTTGCCGTGGAGTGCAGTGACCTTTCTTTAATGAGAGAGAAGAAGCCTGAGAGGGAGGGAGGGGGAGGAAGAAGATGCTGTGGGGGAAATGTCAACCAGCAGAGGTGGTGCCTGTCCTGCTGCACAGTGGCTGAACACCTCAGTAGCCCGCTGGCAGCCCCAGAGCCACCCTGCCTGGGATGGAGTCTCTTTGTGCTGCTCCACATTCCTTTGTTCCAGGGTCTCCTCCCTTGCCAGGACTTGGTGCTTGCTGGGGCTGCTCCAAATCCACTGGCTCCAGCAATGACTTCTGATCTGTGTTGATGAGGGAGAGGAACTCTCTGGCCCTACAATTTATTGAATTATTGGGTATAAAAGCTGACACTGGGTCACCCATTTACTCTTTTACCCACAAAATGGTGTTTGAGGAGCAGTCTAACACTTCTGGTACCTTTGGAAGTGCCTCATTACCATGCGACTGGAGACAGCTTCTGCATAAGCCCAGCAGAAATAGTCCCCTATTATGTCTCTTCACAGAGTTTTTGCATATAATATTAAGCATTAAAATAATTTAATAAGGCATAAATCAAGTTTTACTGTAGTGCCACTGCACAGAAAAAAAAGCACTCCTGGAATTGCACCTGAATACATCGTGGCCTTCTTTGGAGTGGGAACAATTTATATATTCAATATAACTTCCACTGGTTCTGTTGTAAATCCCATCTCACAGCTGTGTGCTCTACTTATCACACAATGGGACTTTGTCAGCATGTGCAGCCCCACAGCTCCTACTTGGGGCTGTCTGGTCAGCCTGGACTGCAAAGGTCCAGTCTGGCTCTGCGCTCTGACCCTGCACTGTGCACCACATCACCTCTGCTTCAGCAGTTCCAGAGCTTGTGTTGTGCTGTTGAGCCTGTGCAGGGGACTGGGAATGCTGCATTTCCCTGGAGTTACATCCAGAGTGCCCCCCCCCCCCCNCCTTGTGCCTCCTCTGAAGCTGTCAGGCTGCTCCCACTGTGTGGAGCTGATCCACAGCTCTGTGATTTTACATCCCAGCTCTCTGTGTGAGTGGGGTGCCTGTGGTGTGGCAGCCTTGGGCTGGTAATTGTCGGCAGTGCTTTATTTCCATAGGTGAATGCTCTGGGCTGATCCCTTCTGGGCTGGCTTCTGGCGATGTCTCTTCTGTTGATTAATCACCAGGAGATGATAAATGAAAATATCAGCTTGAGAAACGCCTGCTCTGTGCTCCCAGCAGTGGCAGCAGTGCATGGTGAATAGTTTTCTCCCATCTCTTCTGTTTGATTCCCTCTGCAGAGCTGAGTCTAAAGTCATTCTTGTGGACTTGGGAGCTTTGACAGTGTTCAGCCCCCCTTGCTGGATGCTGGAAAAGAGGGGTGTGCTGCATCTTGGGCAGTGGTGAGGAGTGCTATGAGCATCCTTCCTCCCTGAAGGCTGCATCCCACCACCAGTGTGGCCCTAACTCCAGCACACTGCAGGTCTCATTGTTTTTCTGCTCTGCTTTGGGTTCTCCAGAGATGGAGGGTGTGTGGAGGAGCTTTTGAGCCACACCAACTGTGTCTGTGCACTTTTAATTTTACAAAATATGCAAAATCCTTCAGGTGACTCCATGGTTAGCTATACAGCCAGCTGCCCCCTGCAAAACCTGTGCCTCATCCACAGTTAAGAGCTCATTTGGAAAAGTTTGGATATGGATAGGATTTTATCCCATGAAATATTCAGCAATTTTGTGTCCTTTAACAGGATAGAGGATGTATCAAACTCTTTGTATAAAAGAGGACATCTCTAGAACTGGACTGCAGAGATTTTCCAAGGTTCTGGGAGACATTTCTGATGTGTGACTGAAACCAGCACATACCTGGAGAAAAGTTCTAGGTCTGAAGTATCTCATTTTGGACAGGGAAAGTGATTTGTCTGTGCATTCTTGATGTACAGCCCTATTGGCATCTGCAGTGTCTTTAAGTGATGTATCTCTCTGAAGGCTTCACTGCTTCTGCTCTGTGATCTGCTCCCAACAAACTCCAGAGAGCAAGTGATTTATCAGCCACTGCTTTTTAGGGTGAGGAAAAGGCTAATGCTTTATGGATCTATCAGCATTCCTGTATGGCACACAGAATACAATATCCTGCCAAAGCAGGGAGGGATGTCTGCTACCTGGCAATCCATCATTTCTCCCAGTGCCCCATGGCAAATGCACTTTTCTTTTTTCCATCAGGCTATGTGCGAGTACTGTTATATAGTGAAGATCTTCTCCCTTCTCCTCCTCCAAAAATGGTTATGAAAACCTGAGAGAGCAACTTCTGCAGGGTGCAGAATAAGATGGGAAGGGTCATTTTGACAGGGAGAAGACGTCATTGTCTGCAGCTCCTGGTTCCAGCAGGACCTACAAGACCTCGAGTGATGCAGCTGGGCCATAGACAGCACAACAGGAGCACAGCAGGGATGAGAAATCCAGGCCAAACACACCCATGTAGACTGCCAGGTATGTGCCAAAACCACACAGATGTGCCAACAGATGCTCCAGGATTTTCTTTTCTCCCTTGCCGCACAGCGATTTCCTCTGTTATAGGCATGGCTCAGCTGACCTTGTCCCCATGGAGCTCATCCATCCCATCCACAGAGTAAGTGAAATGTGTTTATAACCTGGTGAGCATCTACTGGGGAGTATGAATCCCTCTCCTACATCTCTCCTTGGTGTTTTAATTGATTCAGGGTTTTCCCAGTGGAGAACTTCATAAGAGCATTTGATAAAATCAGCTACACACGATCCTGCCTCTCATTACTCACAGGCTTGAGGCAGGTAGATGATTAAGTGAATTTTTTACGGTGTGAGCAGTTGTAACAAGGGAAATTATCATCCTGGATATGAGACAATGACTTGGCTCTTACTACATCTGCTGGCAGACAACTAATCCAGTGACTTTGCGTCTGATCTTGGAGCTAGTCTTCTGCTTTCTCCTCCAGGACAATCCTGCATTTGCTACCCTCACATTAAAAGGACAAGCCATATGCATGTGCCTGTGCTCAGGAAAATAGCTTCTGGTCTTCATGGGGCTGATGTTGCAGTCCTAATGGAAGTCAGAGAGTCTGCAATTGTCACCTTGGGAATGCTCCTGCAGGCACTGTGGGGGCATGCTTTGGGCTTGGGGCTGGAGGTGCTACAGAACATAACAGTATTGTTGGTCCATGGATGGGATGGGGTTCACCCCTTATTTCCATTTAGCTGCATCTTAGACTTCATTACCCCAAGAAAAGTTGGTAATGCTGGAGTGAAAACTGGGGAAAATGAATTTCCATTAGGGAAAGTTTCCAGCTAAAATGTGAGTTCTTTTTCTTCCTGCCAGCAGACTTTGGGTACAGCTCAGAAGAATGACTGAAAGAAAGGGGTGACGCTTGGATTCGTTGCATGTTTCTAGAAGCTTTAACTTGCTTTTGACACATCTCCTTGTTGATAAATATACTTTATTTTCGCAGGGAGTCATTGTCAAGATAATGTCAGATCCCACTGTGAAGCCAGATCCAGTAAAGAGCAGTAATGTTGTTTTCTAATTTATTTGAAATCCTAAAGCACTCCCTCAACTGAGCAGAGATACCTAAATAGCACCTATTTGGCGCTGGGTGTAATTCTTTGCTCTAATGGCATGCTTGACAATATCTGTGTACTTACCTGGAGCAGCACAAGCCTCCTGTACTTAAATGAAATACATGCAGCAGGTTTGAAGATGAACACAGGAGATGCTTGAATGCCTTTTAGACAACTGTAATTCAGGCCATAAACATAATATAGATTGCAATATTGTATATAAAGGAGTGCTTTGAACACCAGCCTTTGTGTTCTGCAATTCAGTCCAATTGATTCCTGACCTAACACAATGCTGTACCCAAAACTGTTGCATAAACATAACAAATCCATCACCAAATCAATGAAGGAGATGCAGAAGAGGTGTGGTAGCTATCTAGCGTGATGTGGCTCACATCAGCCGCAGCCTGTGTGCTGGTATTCCATGTGAGGCACCAGAAGAAATGAAAATGGGTAAAGGATGGCTCCTCATCCCTATCACCGAGCACATGCCTGCCCTTTGCTCTGCTGAAATCCGGCACAATTTCCATTGTGGAGCACCTGAACCTCTGAACAAAATGAAATTTCTGGATTTCTCTGAATTTCTGCAAAGCGGGACTTTTTGCTGCCTAGTTAATGGGAATTTTGTCAGTCATGCTTACTAGAAACAATAAAGGCATAATAAATAGTGCAGTCTGTGGACAGCAACAGGCTCCGACAATCCATTAACCAACGAGACGTGCTCCAGCTTATTAGACGCATATCCATAATATATTTTAACAATCTCTCCCTGGCAGGCATTTTCCCAGAACAAATACACAGTTTGGACTTCCATTTTTCACCCCTGTTCAAAATTTCAGAGTGAAAAAGAGCTGGTAGCGAGCCATTAGCAATAATTTGATCCTGCATTTGCGCTGGAAATTTTAAATAGATTTTTCTTCTGTTCTTCTGCTTGTACTTGCTCCGTCATTGTTTTTCTGTGCATGGTGCAGGCTGGGGGCGAGCAGTGAGAGGACTGCCTGGGCAAACACTAATTTGGCAGTTTTTCATACACGACCCTTGCTGTTTTAAATAGAGCCTTTCCTCACCCCACCTTCTCTCTTCCCACTTTGTGCAGCTGCTTGCTGAGTGATGAGCAGCGTGGGCCCCCTCCAGCTGATGGTGCAATGTTGGTATTTAGGGTCTTTTGCTGGTGGGATGGAGCTGCAATGACCTTTCAGCTGGGGGACACAGGATCTGACCAGGCGTGTGAGAGCCTGGGGGACCTTCAGCTCGGTGCTGAGGTGTTCTTGAGTGAGTGAGGTGTTCCCAAACACTCCATCTGGAAAATTGGTGCAGAGATGGTCTTGCTGGAGGAATACAACCTGCTCATGTAAAGCTGCCTGTTTCCAGGGTAGCTTCTCTGATGATTTGTCCTGTGCACACCCAACAGCACCCCAGACCTGTAACACTCCTGGGCATTCTGGAGACTGGGCTATCCAGACTTCAGTGCTGCCCCAGGGAGACTCAGTGATGCTTATGGCCCTGCACTCAGCACCACTCTGCCCTCATGGCAGAGTTTCCAGGGGAGTCCCACTCCATCTCATAGCCTTACGAGAAGGGATGGGAAGGGTCTAGTGCAGTGAGGAACTTCGCTCTCCCCTGCAGCCCCAGCCGGGGCTGGCAAGGGCTTAAGAGACGCTCTATTTACTCGCAGTCAGTCTCATTCATTCACTGTGAACTGATGCAACACGCTCAAACGAGGGACCGCGCATCCCACGTCCCACGCCAGGCGCACGCGTGGGGCTAAGCGGAGTCTGCACCTCACAGGCAGCGAGCGAGGGGGCACGGAGGGCAGCGCTCCGAGCAGCGCCAGCCCGCGGCCGTCCCTATTCCGTGATTAGCGCCGGGATCGGCGCCGGGATCGGTGCCGGACGGGAGGACCCGCACAGGCGCGGGGCGTGGCGGGGCGTGGCGCGGGGGGGGCGGGGCAGCTCCGCGCGGCCCAATGAGCGCCGGGGCGGGGCCGCGCGCGGGCCGAGTTTCCCGCGGGCGGGGCGCGGGCACCAATCAGGGCCGGGCCGGGGCGGCGCGCGCGGGGCCGGGACCGGCGCCCCGGGAGCGCCGCGCGAGGCGCGGGGCCGTGCTCGGCTCCGCTCCGCTGCTCCCGGTCCCGGCGCGTCCCGGCACGACGGGCATGCCCGCTGGCAGCGCCTAGAGGAGCGCCCCGGTGGCCCGGGAGGATGTCGGGGAGCGGCGGAGTGCTGCTGCTGCTGCTTGCGGCTCCGCTGCTCGGTGCCGCGGGGTCCGCGCAGCCGGCGGGGGATGCTGCTTGCCGCCCGGTCCGCACCGCCTTCCAGGTGCTGCAGCCCGGAGCAAAGTGGGTGCCCGAGAGCCCCGTGCCAGGTGAGACCGCCCTCCCCCGTGGTGTCCGGCCGGCCGTCGTCGTCTCCCCGGGGGTCGCCCGGGGCCGTTCGGGTGCGGGGCGAAGCGGCTGCAGCACCTCGAGCCGGAGCCGCGGGCGAGAACGCGGCTGCGGAGGTTGGTGCTGGCTTCCCGCTCTCCCGAGGGGAGCTGCTCTCCCCCGGCGGCAGGGGCTGCCGGCCGCTCGGTGCCGGTGGGCGCCGGGCTCGGCGCCTCGGATGTGGGGATAACACGGAGCCTGTGACTACGTCGCGGAAATGGGAACCCGCTGGAGAGCGGGTCTTCATTGCGCTCGGTTTGTTCGGGGGTTTTTTTCACCCTGGGTGGCCGAGGTGAGCTCCAGCTGTCGGGTAGAGCAGCGGCGCTGCCGGAGGGACCAGCCGGTCCCGTCCTCGCAGGCTGCTGTCGGGGGTCCTGTGCGAGGTCCCCGGGAGCTCGCGGTGTCCCTGCCGGCGAGCGGAGGCTCCGCGCACCCCTCACGTCTCTGCAGGTCCAGGGTCCGCCGGAGCCGCTTTCCACAGCGCGAGGTGTACCAGGGTCCGAGGCAATCCCGCTCTGTAGGGCTGCTCTGAGAGCATCCAAACCTGAGAGCATCCCAGCCTAAGCCGCAGCTCCAGAGGATGGGGCTGGAAGGAGACACCGCGGCATTCCCCGGGCTGTGCGGGTGCCGTGCGAGGTGCGAGGGCGCAGTGGGAGTCTGTGTTGAGTCTGGGAGAGGTGTTATTCTGCTCTGCAGTTCCCATTACAGGTGGCTGCCGTGGTAGTGCCGCACCAAAACTCACCACCTACGCCCGGCAAGGCTGCTTTCTGTTTATATGCCTCATTCCTATTTTAAAATGTGAGTGAAACGCTTGAATTGCTTGCCTTTTAAAGGTTCTTTTGCAGCTTTTTGGGAGCTAGGGAATGTCGGCTGCTCCAGGTGGGTGGCTGTGTGCTGGGAGTGTGTGTACACAGCCTGATCAGTTTTGATGGCTGCGTTACGGAGCTGCCTGGGAGAGCTCGGTGCTGTTGTGTTGGGTTCAACATGCAGTGGAGAATGCCTGCCCTGAAAAGCTTATGATCAAAGTATGAAAAGGAAGAGATAGCAGGCAAACGTGAGAGGCAGGGAGGTGCAATGAGATCATCACCAGCGGTGGCTGCTTTTAATAAGGATGTGTTGAGTTACGTTTCTTGCATTCGGTGTCGCACAGGCCAGAAACACAAGATCCTTCAGCAGTGATCTGCTGCAGCACAGGGGAGGAAGGGAGGAAATGGGGTGCCCAGAGCTGGGACTGCAAGGTGTTGTGGCCGCTGGTGCAAATCCCAAATCTTTTCATCTGTAGGACTGCAGCAGTGCCTCAGCTTATCAGGAGCTGTGAGAGACATGAAAGGAGTTAAGACATAAGCCCTGGTGAGAGTGTACCTTTCCTATCCCTGCCTGTCCTTACTTTCTCTTCTCTTATAATTTTTTACACTTAATGCTCCTTTCACACTAGCTGCAGGAGCAGCATCTCTTCTCTCTTTGTCCCACAGGGCCTTGGTTGCCTGGTCAGTAAGGAAATACTTTCCAGTGAAATGTGTGCCTGAAGAGTTGCTGGAAAGGGAAAGACCTGCTCTTTTCACCACTGAATTGACAAATTCTGTTTGTCAGAAGGAAGGGAAAATGTTTCTTTGAAAGTCAGTGAGTGTCTTGCTTTGATTCCTAAGTAACTTTGCTGAGTATGTCTTTACACACTCCAGGGAGGTGATGGAGGGATGGGCAGATTCCTGGAGAAGGATTCCCATTGTATTGAGGGGCTGCTGGGGCTGTCACGCTGCAGTGTGATCGGTCCTTCCCCAGAAAGCAGTAGCATCCTCTAGCCTGGCCTGGCTGTGATTGCAGTGGGTGTTTTTGCCCTGGTATCTTCCCTTCCCAGCAGGGTTCAGGTTGCTGGGGTTCCTCAGTTCTCACTCCCCTGTGAGCCCCAACTACATCCCTGATAGTCAGGAGGAGTAAGGAGCCCTTTGCCTCTCTGCAGAGCCTGTGGGCAGCTGGATCAATACCTCGTAACAGGGCTGGTGTTTCAAGTGAATGCTTCCAGCTTGTTACGATGATAAAGTTCCCACATATCAAATTGAAAGTGGATTTTACATTTGCCTAAGTACATAAACTTGATCATAATTAAAGCAATGACTGCTTGCTTATACCTTGGATCTGGCCCATCTTGTATGATTCCGTGTGGTAATTACACTTCAGAGCACTTGCTTCTCATAGTAGCAGCTGCATAAATCTCTGTAATAGGGGAACATCACTCAAGGACTATTTTCCAGGCATCTGTTTATTGCTTTTCTTCCTTTCATACATCTGTCAATTAAAAAAAGTTTTGGAGTTCCCAGCCACTAATCACCACGGAATCAATTCTGAGAACCTTTCCCTATGGGTCACATCACCCTGGAGAAGCTGAAGCTAAACAACTTACTTAAAACGTGGATTTTTTTTTTTTTTTCCCGGACACAAACAGAAAACAATTGTTTTTGGAAG
>VZDJ01000393.1:160527-243047 GCA_008694505.1 Cyanoderma ruficeps
CTGAATGGGGTTCCGAGGGTTTGGCTCAGCCTGCTTTCAGTTGCAGAGAGGGTCCCTGTCCCCAGACATCCAGATGTAAGTTTTCGGGGTCCCCTCCTGAATAGGAGCAGTTTTGGCTGTTTTGATCCAGGGATGGGCTCACTCTCCTCTGAAAGCCTCAAACATAATCTTAGCTGTTGAGGGCTGTGAGGACTGAGCCATTCGGTCTGGGGATGGGCCCATTTTCCTCTGAAAGCCCAAGGATAATCTTGGCTGTTGAGGGTTGTGAGGACTGAGCTGGCATGTTCTTTTCACTTGCAGATTGGACCTTGCATTCTTCCACGTTCGCCTCTTTGCCTCTTGCCTGTGTTTTCTAACAACTTAAAGAGTTTAATTTCTCAACCCCCCCAATCAATCTGTATCATTAATAACAGTAAATATGTAGTTTATTAACACACAGTAAGGAAAAGAAAAGGGAAAAAAGGAAAAGAAAAAAAAATGAAACTTTCAAAACTCTTTTTCTCCCCCCAGAAGTGTTCATTTTTTTAATAAACAACATAGAGACAAAACTTGTGACATTCAGTCAGTTTCACTATTTAAATATAGTTTTTTACTTATTCTTTAGGAGAAGAGTTTCTTGTTTTTTATGGAATTCTTTTACTGACAACTTAAAAAAAAAGTTATCTTGTGGGTTGGAACTCTCACAGAAACAGCCGCATGGGGAAAGCTTGTTTCTATGTGGTCTTTTCTCATTAGCAGTTTTTTAAGCTGCTTATGGGTTGTGGAGATCAGGCATTTGGGGTGTCACTTTTTAAAGATAAGCAGCTTCAAGGCAAAGGATTTCTCATCTCAAGGAACAGAGATGTTTTTTCACTTTTTTCACTGGTGCAGGAGCTTCTCATCTCTTTTTTTTTTTTGTCAGACATCTTATGGGATCATACAGTCTATCACAAACACTTTTGCTCAAAAATCCACAAATTATCTTCCCAAATGCATATTTTTCTATTATTTAAAAGACAATCTACTAATAGAGTTCATTTTTATAGCTCAAACAAGAAAGTCTAGCCAACAGGCAACTCTTTTATCCCTCTTCTAATTAATATTTTTTTTACTTTTTCTATCTGACTGCTATGCTAAGTCTTCTCTATGCTTTATTAATTTGTCTGTTTTTATTCTGGGAAGAGCTAGTGCTTTGGAAGTCCCATCTCCTGGCAGGAAAGAGTTAAAACTTGCCCAGACTTGCCATGGTCACATGATCTCTGCCGAGCAGCGGGAATAGGGGAAAAACTCAGGCAGGTCTCAAAGCAGCCCAGCTGATGAAAGGCTCCTTGTCCCCCACCCCTCAGTCTCATTCAGGGTGGGCCCAGCTCGGAGCAGCTGCAGGCTGCAGGCTCCCCTCTCCCTGCTGGGGGAAAGGCCCAGGCCCACGGCCAGGCCTCAGGCCAGCTCCTCCCCGCCCCCCCCCCAATGGGGGAGCAGCAGGGTGTTTTCCAGCTCCTAAAAACCGATCTGGGCTGGGATGGGGGTACATCATTTTCTTTCCTGGCCTGGGAGTCACCGGGCCAGGCGGGCCTCCCGTGAAGGCCCGGGGCCCCGGGCAGGCCGGGCTGGCCCGGCCCCCTCCACAGGGAGAGAGTCAGGGCTGCCTTACTTCTTTTGAAGGCTGAAGGAAAAGAGAGCAATCCCAGACTTCTTTCTAACTTTTAAAGCTGTGTGTGTCCCAGAGGTGTATCTCTGCATGCAATTGGCTATTCTGGTTGTCAGTTCAAAATAAATCACCAATTGCACTTCACCATCTGTGCTAAACTAACACAGTATAACAAGGCAAACAAACAACAACTATGGCAGCAACAACAAACAGAACCAGAAAGTCAGTAACAGCCTTCTCAGCCGAAGGCACTTTCCCATTTGCTGTAGTAATGGTCACAGCTGGCAGGGGTGCTGGTGGCTCCCAGTGGGCAGGGCAGGTGTGATGAGTCTCCTGCAGCTTCAGGGGGCGCTCCGGTGTGAGCTTAGGGACCACATGGTAATGGAGGACTTGACTGAGACGGGAAGGGATGGAAGAAAAGCTTGCTTTACAAACCCCCAGGGGCAGTTGATCCTGGTGCCGAAGCAGGACTCTCCGAAGCAGCAAGCTGGCACAGCAGGAATGAGCAAAAACCCTGGGGTGGTGGATGAGATATATCAGAAGCTCCACAGCTGAAGCGGGAACCACAGGACGTCTGAGCCGGCAGGGGGTGCAGGGTTACAGTGTAGTGAAAACCCAGAGCAGTGCTGAAGAAGCGGCGGGGGTGGGGCAGCGGCTGCCCGGCTCCGAGCATGGCAGGGAAAGGTGGGCTTGGGATCCTGGGGTTTTCCCCTGAGGCACCCAAGCAGATAGTGAAAAGTCCCCTTTTTAGTGAGGTAGGGTGTTAATAAGGTCCCAGTCCAGTGGCTGCTCTCACCCCATGGCAGAAGCAGCAGGACCGGGCTGGGCTATGGTGGCTGCAGCGAATTCCCTCCCCCAAGCATCTGCTCTGACTGTCCTCCGAAGCTGGGAGCATGGGCTAGCAGTTGCCCCAGCCCCTTTTAATAGCCCAAATCTCGTATCTCTGCTCCTCCAAGAGATACCTCAGATAAGAGAAGTGCAGCCAGATGCCTTCCTCTCCTGAGCTTGACCACTTCTTTTGTCTCAAGTATCCAGTCATTACTGCTTCCTAGCAACTTATGGTGAAAAATTCCATGAGGAAAAAAGAAACAAATGGAAAGATCCTAACCCCCAACAGTATGTTGTAGAAATACTTATTTATTTAAAGAAAAATTAAATTAAGTGTTGCCTTGTGCGAGAATGATTATAATTCTTGAGAGCCTTATTCTGTCAGCTTTATCCATGCTGGGGCCTAGCTTCTTGCCTGATGATCCCATTAGCTCCAGAGGGGTTATGGGTAGAGTGAGGGTCCAACTGATTGAAAAAGTATGTCCTAGGCTTGTTCGGACTTCAGAATGTCATCTCTCACACTGCTGACTGGTTACAGATCAGTCTTCCATTATGTGACCTAAGAAGAAAAAGATTTACATGTATAGTTTCTATTCCCACTGTTGCAGAATCGAACTTTACAGTAGTTTAGCTCACCAGTGCCAAGGTGACTAGAACTGAAGAAAATGTAACAAATTATACCAGGTCTGTACCTTGGACCTAGCAGAGCAATAAAGTTAATAAATTGTAAGGGATGGAAACAATTTATTGGTAGTATTCTTGTCCTCTTCATCTGGATATGGTCTTGATTCAGCTAATGGGCTGAATTCTTTAAACCCCCTCTGACATTCATTCTCTAGAGACTATAGGGGAGGTTATATAAAGTATATATGTACTCTAGATGAATGCTTTTTTGTAAATGGAAGATAATTTTTCATTCTTATGTAATTTTCTCTGTCAATGCAAGTTGAATATGGCTCCCTCTAGAGCCCATCCTCTTTGCAGTCTCTCTGCCTTTTTTTTTTTTTACTCCATGTTTTAATATGAAGCACACCAGCTCAGCTCGTGTTGTATATGAGTTATCCCCTGCATCACACCATGTTACACAGGTACTGAACCACTAGGGCAAATTGTAGATGGTCCTTTCTGCTACACTTTGTTGCACTCAGGACTGCACCTCTTCGTGTGAATTTATTATTTTTTCACTTTATATAAGGCTGAAAGAAGTACTCAGGCTCACTTACTCTTTCCCTCTTCCCTGTTTTATTTTAACTGAAGAGAAACATCCCCCTTTTAATTTTGCCAAATTATTAAGAAGACTAAATTGAAGACATTTATCTTGAAATGTGCTATTGGAACAGACTGTTTATACAAGTGAAAGAAATGGTAACATAAGAGTATTTGGTCTGGTCTGAAAGGAAAAGATTGTTGAGATTTTTTTACATATGGAATATTGGTCCTAATATAAAAAAAAGTTGTTTAAGAGACTCCAATTTGCACATCAGTATTTTAGTGCAGTAGGGACAATTGTCACGGTCTGGTCCGGTGGTGAAGGTGCTGCAACCTTCCTCGTCAGAAGTGTCTTTAAAAAGACACCCAGCTTGGCGGGGGTACAGGCACTCTCAGGCATAGAGTGATTAGCTCTTTGTGCACTCTTAGGTGCAGAGTGATTAGCTCTTTGTGAGGCTGCCTGAGCAGCAGAGCCACGCTTGCCACCCCTGGTGACGCGGGAGTAAAAGCAGCAAGATGGGGTCTTTCTGATCTCCAGGAGAGCTTCTTTATTCCACAAGGTCTGGAGGGAAAAGGAGCCAAATGGTCCCAGGGGAGAGGGATTACATAGGGTAGCCAGGGGCGGGGTTTCACAACTTGGGCAATGGGGAAAGGATTTGGGAAAGGAACCAATCAGGGGAAGGATCCAAAAAGAACCAATCGAGGGGTAAAAACCAGGAACAAAGGGAATAACCAATGGGGTATGAAACATTAACATAGAACTGCAAAGGCTCATGGGTTGAAGTATTTTTCCTCACCTTGAGCCACAAGGAAAACTTTCAAAGGGACTTCCCAAAGGAGAGTCCCTGCAAACTGAGGTAGCCTAGGGGCTGCACGTTAGTTTGAAGCACTTTTGCTCATCCTGAGCTACACAGAAGTCTTGCAAGGGGACTTCCTAAAGGGGAGTCACTACAAACTGAGGCAGCCTAGGGGCTGCACACTCTCCAAGGGAATCGTCCTCTGTGGCTGGTCCAGAGACCACCACAGACAGTGGCATATTTAAATGGGGAATATGTTTTTTGTTACACTGTTACTAAAATAAAATTGGTATTAGATTTAGAGCTATGCTGTAATCAGTTTGAGGTAGAATATTCCATGCACATGGTAAAGATTTTCTGACCGGTGCTCATCCTGTGAATCCAGAATAAACTGTTAATATTTATCCCTCAGTTGGTGGACGAGTGAGTCGGGAATTAAATTATACACGGCAGAAGATTGGAGAAGAAGCCATGTTTAACCCTCAGCTCATGATTCAGACTCCACATGAAGATGGTGTCAATGTACTAACAATAGAAGCACTCAGACAGCACCTTGACTCTGCACTTCAGGCCAGCAGAGTAGATGTTTATATGTACAACAGGTAAGGAGAAAAGCAAAACTTCTCTTGATCATCTGTAACAGTTAGAAAGTGGACAGATATTTCCTTGCATATATTTTTAATGGATAGCACTTCAGAAGCTTTCCATTAGAACTGCTTTGATTTGAATGTCAATAATTACCAATGCTTCAAAATGTGTCATGATAGCAGTGACCAGTTGACTTTTTAACAAATAAAATGGTGTAAGAGGTATTGGATGAGATTCTAAAAAATGTACCCTTATGAGCAGTGCTACAGTGTATAGCATTTTTCTTGGTAAAGGAGTGATAACTATGGTCTTAAAAATGAGACTTTATTGATGGGATTTCTAGCAATGAAAAGCCTTCCAATAGTTTGGATTTAAAGAGGAAATGAAAATGGAAGAGAAATTCCAGTGGGTAGAATTGCTGGGCTATTTAATAACATAGTAATAGCAACATAATAACAATCTAATGTTTTCTTTTCTCCTACATGCATGAGTCAGAGCTAGTCTGAGCCTGAAGCTGACTTTTTTCTTGTGTCACCAAGTACTATCTTAATTCACAAGTGGGCTCACAGAAAGCCACATGTCTGTCCCTTTTAGTTGTGTCAACTAGCTTATTAATCCAAAAGTAGCTCCATTATTTTAACGACTTTTACAGACTGGTATAAATTGAATAAATATTTCTAGTTATATCTACAAAAAGAAAGACCTTTTGTATTTTGTAAAGTTGTGGTATACCTACACTGAATAAAATTTCTCAGTGATTTACTACTTGAGGCCACCATGTCTATATAAAGTTCCAATTTTAATGTTACATGATAAAAATAACTTTTCAGTAATTGTTAAAGAAAAAACCTTGCTCTTTATTACAGAAAATGGAAATTGGAACACTTGTGTTATAAATCAGGAGAACTCATCACAGAAGCAGGGTACATGGACCAGGTAGACATAACAGGCATTTGATTATAAGCAATTTATATTTTCATCATTCAGCTTGTGTTGTTTATATTGTAGTGTAATTGTGTTTTTTTTTTCCCTTTTCTGACCTTGGCAGATCGTAGAATATCTTTATCCTTGTTTAATCATCACTCCTTTGGACTGTTTCTGGGAGGGAGCAAAGCTACAGTCAGGAACTGCCTATCTATTGTAAGCATGCTGTTTTTATAGCTTTCCAGTTCATAGTTTTAATAGTAAAATGTTACATGATTTTGAGTTGTATCCCAATGCTTATTCAGATTCTGGTTTAACAAAAAAATAATCATTAAAAATAATTTTATTTGGTTTGTGTGGCCAGGTTTTGGTAGCAGGGGAATTACAGGGGTGGCTTCTGTGAGAAGCTGCCAGAATATTCCTCCATGTCCAGCAGAGCCAATCCCTGGTGGCTCCAAGATGGATGTGCTGCTGGTCAAGGCTGGACCAATTAGAAATGGTGGTAATGCCTCTGTGATAACATATTTAAGAAGAAGAAAAAACCAGTTCTTGTACAGTGGGAATTGTCACCAGAGAAGAGTGGGGTGAGAATATGTGAGAGGAACAACCCTGCAGACACCAAGGTCAGTGGAGAAGGAGGGGCAGGAGGTGCTCCAGGCACCAGAGCTGATTCCCCTGCAGCCCATGGTAAAGACCATGGTGAAGCAGTTCTGCCCCTGCAGCCCATGGTGGAACACAGGGATGCAGAGATCCATCTGCAGACCCTGGAGGAGCCCACATTGGAGCAGATGGATGCCTGAGAGGAGGCTGTGACCCTGTGGGAAGCCTGCACTGGAGCAGAGTCCTAGCAGGGATCTGCAGACCCATAGACAGAGGAGCCCATGCTGGAGCAGGTTTCCTGGTAGGATTTTTGACCCCATGGAAGACCGACACTGGAGCCTGAAGGACTGACCCTGTGGAAGAGTGACACACGTTGCAGCAGTCCCTGGAGAACTGTTGCCTGTGGGATGGACTCATGCTGGAGACTTTCATGGAGAATTGTC
This sequence comes from Cyanoderma ruficeps, assembly GCA_008694505.1. Taxonomy (NCBI): domain Eukaryota; kingdom Metazoa; phylum Chordata; class Aves; order Passeriformes; family Timaliidae; genus Cyanoderma; species Cyanoderma ruficeps. Next base: position 167,544 of record VZDJ01000393.1, read on the forward strand.
TCCCACGGGAAGAACCCCACAGTGGAGCAGGGGAATGACTCCTCTCTGAGCAGTGGCAGCAACAATGTGTGATGAATTGACTGTAACCCCTATTCCATGTCTCCCTGCACCACTGAGGGAGGAGGAGGTAGAGCTGGGAAGGAGAGAGGGGTGGAGGGAAGGTGCTTTTTACTTCTCATTTTCCTGCTCTGATTTTGTTGTTAATAAATTCAATTCATATCTCTAATTCGAGTCTTTTTTGCCTGTGACAGTATTTGGTGAGTGATCTCTCCCAGTCCTTATCTCAACCCATGAACCCTTCATTATATTTTCTCTCCCCTGTCCAGCTTCAGAGGGGAGTGATACAGAGGCTTTGGTGTGTGTCTGGCATCCACCCAGGATCAACATGCTATAATAGTGAAATAAATTGTAGTGTCTTTGCAAAAAACGTACATGAATTTTTTTTAATTGAACAAAGATTTTTCATTTTTTAAAAGATGATTTGTATGCATCAATTTACATCCTGTGTCATTACTTCTCTTGTTTTCCTGGCATGCAAAAGGAAATATAAATTCTGAATTCAAGCTTTTTTAAATGTCTGCTTTTTTGGAAATGATCTTTTCCTTTCTTTTTTTTTTTTTCCCTTCCCCCAAAACTACAAAATTTTGGTTGGCATTTTTTTTTTTAAAAANAATATTGGCTGGCAATTTTATTTCTAAGAAAATTTAGGTCTCTTGGGTAAATACTCAAGTCTTCCTAAGGAATAAAACTCAAATCCTTTGCTTATGAGATCATTAAAGAAAGCAAATATGTGTGATATTGTATGTCCTGGATCATTCAAAGGGTTAACTGTTAATCTGTGCAGGCATTTTCTGTTATTTATGCAAGAGTTAACATTTGAGTTATTGTTTCTGTCCTGGTTTGCATGTCTCTGAAAGCAATTTGCAATGGCTATCTCCTAATGTTTAGTGTACAGTTTTAGATGGGGAGATAAGGGGGGGTTGCATTTTCTGGTTGGGAAATTTCAAATAAAGAATTAAGCCTGTTTAAGCAAATACACTGTGGTTTGAATTGCAGAATAAGGCAGCCAAAAGCCTTTGTAGTCTGTCAACATCACAAATTCGAAAGTGGAGGGTGGGAGATTGATACAGGTTAACATATGGTCAGAGTGTAATGAGCCACGTGTAAATGTATCAATCTCTGAGGGTCCAGCCTTTGCAGAGAAGTGGCTAAAATTGATTTCAGCGAGACTGCTCTTCAGAGGTGTTTTGTAAAGCAAAAAGTTTAATAAGGAAAAATAACAAAATAACAAATGTTACAGAAAACAAATGAAAGCTGTGCACAGGTGTCCGAGAAAACTTCTGACACCCTGCTACAAACATTCCAAAAAGCCTCTTCTTTCTTTTGTGTTCCTTCCTAAATACTGAATGTTTTAGGAGGGACAACCTGGCCTGCTGCCAGTGAAATTAACAACAGGCTTTGAGTTACACTCTTGGAGCCCAATCCATGTTTTTGTGCTGGCACTGAGCCAATCACTGCCAGGAAGGTATGGAAAAATCTAGATAAACTTCTGTCCTAGGGTGACTATGACGCCTGTATCACCAATCGTCTGTTCTGTCTGTGCTGTGTGTGTTCTGTACCTTTAAGACTGATTCTGAGAGGGGGCAGGGAAGAAGACGCACGCAGTTTGTTTTGGAAAAACACTTTTCACTCCTCCTCACTTTTTTTTTTTCATCATCATCCTTGGAGGTTTTGGTCGGATGCACGGACAGCGGCAAGAGAGGTTTTTTTTCCTTTTTAGTTAGTCTAGCTAGCTGAGGAAAAAAGCTTCCTGGACTGTTTTTTTTTCCTTTTTCCTTTTTTTCCTTGGGACTGTTTAAATCTGCTCTGGACTGAAAACCCAGGGGAGCACCAGGAACTGCACCTGTGGCCCACCGGGCCTGGATCTGGGCATTTTCCAGCGCCGAAAGGGACCGGAACTGATAAGAGACTGAGAGAGCTGAGCTGGCCCACAGCAAGGACTTCTCTCAGTTTGCCATCTCTCTCTCTCTTCGGACCAGTGAGAGGTTTTGTTGTTTCATATCATTCATTCCTTATGTTTGTGGGCAGTCTGTTTGTTAAATAAATAGTTTTTTCCACTTTTCTCTGAGGAAGTTCTTTTCCCGGACCGACTGGGGGGAGGGGCCATTTAGGTTTTGCTCTCCAGAGGAACCCCCATTCGGAGGTTTCCTCCCAAATTTGCCCTAAACCAGGACAACTTCCTAATATGTCTAGAGGTAAACTGAAACTCTTTCCCTATTTGGAAACACCTGCTGGGGGTGTGGGGTGCATTGCCACAGGAGATGTGACAGTAATAGTGATGACAGTCATGGTGGCAGGAAAGCTTGATGGTTGATAGTCAAGCAGCCAGGACATTTGCAGGAGCACAGAATTGTTATAGATAAAAAATGACCAGCTATATTGATTGATTACAATTGGAAGATGATTATTAGATGAGCAAAAAGTAATCTGATACTATGTGAAAGGATTTCTTTCATGAGCCTCCTCTCTTTTTCCCCTCTCACCTCCCTCCAAATTATTTGAAGCAGCAGTTGGCTGCTTTTTTGTTATTTAGGTGCTTGATGGTTTGTTTTACTTAGTTTGTTAATTAAATTATTTTTAACATGGGAATATTTCCTTTCATAGAGTAAATCAGTATGTAAGTACTGACTATTTTTGTTAAAATCACCACAGGGCTACAAGAAAAGTATGCATAAGCAAATATAATTAAAACATGCATTTCATTTTATGAAGCAACCTTACCAGAAAGGGTTATAACTTGTAATAGAAAACAACTTCAACATCTGTACAAATACAAATTTAAAAATTATCTTTCAGTACTTATTTTGCCTCTTTTTTTGTCATTTTCCCCTGATTTTTTTAATAGAGGGAAACCTCCTTTGCAGTGGATCAACTTTGACCCCTTAGAATTCTTAAAAGAGTTAAAAAAAATAAATTACCAAGTGGAAAGCTGGGAAGAAATGCTGAAAAAAGCAGAGGTTGGTCATGGTTATATGGATCGACCGTGTCTGAATCCTGGTGATCCTGATTGCCCAATCACAGCTCCCAACAAAAATTCCACCAAAGTAAGTTTGCTTACCTTTGTGTAAATCTTTTCAAGGGAGGCTCTGTACGTGTGGTGAGAGAAAAGGGTACCATTCCCTTCCAAGTAATATATATTTTATGTTCTTCAGTGGTTTAATTATTTGGTTTCTATTATATACCATTAGCCCAGGGTAGCTAACTTTCCTTCAGCCTGTGATGCAATATTAATCACACATATTTAGAGTGAAATTACAGTTCTCACCTACTGGCTAGGTGTGGAAATGTGGACACATTATTTCAGCAGGCAACATGCCTCAGGCAGATACTCCTGGAATACAGCTACTGCTGTACGCTGACACTGCAGCAAGGTCTTCCTTCAAGTAGGGCCAGTTTTGTTGATCCAAATTTATATATCCATTTCTCAGTCGCTGTGGCTTTGGTGAAATTGCTATCTGGTGAACAAGTATCAGGCTAGTTTGTCTGCTTCTGTTTGTTGAACACATTTCTCTTTGTAGACTTCCTAGATGATCTTCAATATCTATTATTTCAGTATACTAGGTGTTGATTTAAGATTTGTCTTAAGTTGTGCAACTGATGAATTGATACTTTAAAACTTTTTTCTAGCCTCTTGATGTAGCTCTTGTTTTGAGTGGTGGATGCTATGGACTGTCAAGAAAATACATGCATTGGCAGGAGGAATTGATTATAGGTGGTACAGTCAAGAATAGTTCTGGTAAACTTGTCAGGTAAGCAAACAAATGTTTACAGAAGAATTTTTAATTTTTCTTTTTTAGAGTTTGGGATTTTTTTGGCAGAGGGACAGATCATGCAAAATCAACTGTCTTTCAAAGTCTGTGAATGATATATATTATGAACCCGGGTATAGGAGGACATCCCTGATGAGGACAGAATTTAAGAGTGATTATTAGACAGCTGTTTAAATTTAAGGAGGTGTCATTGGTGCCTACTTCAAATTTTAAAATTATAGTGTACTTTTGTCAGAAATAATTTTTTCCTGACTACTTTGTTGTTTAGAGTGTATGTATAAAGCATTGAATAGTATTTAAAATAATGAACAACTTTGTGGTTTTGAAATATGATCAAAGGAAAAAAAGAGGAAATATAACTTTGCTAATGTGCCCACTCATTTGATTTTTATCAGAAAACCAAAATCGCCATTGAACTGTTTGTTTATGGTCAATACAGAGAAAAGTATATTCTTTATGTAACTGTATCTTGAATACATTTTTGACTGACAAAATAAAACCCTTTGTTTCAGACTTCTTGAAGAAGTCATGGAACACTGTACTTCAGGGAAAAACCCCTTGAAATAGAACTGTTTTTAAAAAAAGGACACATAAAAACATTATTTAGATGTATACACTGAATCCAAATTTATATTAAAGTAAAATAAGTATAATTCTTGCATATTTAATACAGATAATTCTTACTATAACTTTTCATATGGGTTTTTAGGGTTTTTTTCATTCACATTAAATACTGGAAATGTATTTAGTGTTTTCTAAAAATAGCCAAAGAATTTATTCTTGGTGAAAAATTAAATAGTTCCTTAAGCTTCTAAAATTGTTGGATACAGTTACATACTGTGTAAATTTACAGTGGATAATAATCACCTTTTGTGTATTGTTTGCTGTTTGTCAGGTGTCAGGAGTTTAGTCTGGCATTTCTCTCCAAGGTATGAAAGACAAAGGTCTTCAAAGGACAAATCACCAACAGCATTTGCAAGATCTTATCTTATAGGAATAACTGTTCCTGTATCCTTCTCATAGCAATCTGTCAGTCATGATTGCTATAAGTGATTTGTAGGGTTACATTCTTTGCTTCTGAAACTGATCCTATTGAAAATAATGGCAAAATACTCACTAACTTCAGTGAAATATAGACTTAACATCAGTACTATATAGACTAGTAGAGCTTTGCCAGATACATGGTAGAATAATTATACTCTGTTCAATTTTACTATCAACATGTTGCCTATAAAATCAAGAATTTGTTCAAGCTCATATTAGGCTTTCATTTGAGTCTTTATACAGTGAAAAAACATTTCTTGAAAATGCTTTTTTTAATGCCTCTTTCTCCTCTCTTCTCTCCCTGTTACAGTGCCCAGGCTTTGCAAACCATGTTTCAGTTAATGACTCCTAAGCAAATGTATGAGCACTTCAAGGGGCATGAATATGTTTCACATATCAACTGGAGTGAGGATAAGGCAGCAGCAATTCTGGAAGCCTGGCAGCGGATGTATGTGGAGGTAAAACAGACAATAACCTAGATGTCTTGCTATATAACTTTACTAAGATCCACTGCCTTTAGTTGTGGCTTTTTTTATTATTTTCTCAAGGAAAATGCTTAAACTAAAACTGAGTGTTGTGTCCTGATTTTAAAGTTATCCTTATGCTGTAATGTGCTGGTTTTGCATTAATTGACATTTGGTAAGGAGGGAAGAAGCCACCATGGAAATTATTTTTCTAAGAGAAGCTGCTAGCAGTTTCCTCCGTGTCTTGACCAAACCAATCAGTGGCTACTTTGAATATTGACATCTTGTTAAACCTATTAAAGAGTTGAATACGCCTCTGTGAGATTCACATTTTAAGATGAACAAGCTCGGGAAAACTCTCTTCTTCTTCTGGCCTGGGAACAGGTAACAGGCCAGCCTGGCCTCTTCTGTGTGGCTGGGCCAGGCTGGGTGGGCCCTGCTGAGGGCCCGGACCCCTTCCCAGGGAGCCCACTGGGCCCCGTCCCAGACAGGGTGGGCCCCAGTGGCTGCCAGGCAGGGGAAGGGGAGGCCAAGGGGCCCCAGCCAAGGCAGGGCCAGGCCATGGCTGTTAACATCTTGCTGCCAGGCCAGTTCCCCGTCCCCCTGCGCGGTCAGGCTGACCTGTGGCTGGAATAAAACGCAGTATGGGCCTGGGACCAGCCATGCATCCAGAGCGGCTGCTGCCATTCTGGCTGGGCCCCCTGAGATCGTGGCACAGACCCAGCACGGCCTGAATCTACCACCGTGATTTCTTCGGCCACCACCTGGCAGAAAACCGGCATGACTATCTGCAGGCCCCAGTCGAGATATTAACTTTTTCACTGCACAGATGAAACTTGCAAAACATCGATCCTCTCTCAAGTGAGAGAAAAAGACAGAGTGAAGACACGTAGAGAAACAACATGAAGACATCAAGGTCGGTAAAGCAGGAGTCAAGTCCCAGATGGCAGAATGAGAATGTTATAAATGTCGTGACACAGATCTCTTAATCAAAAATCAAAGCTTTATTTTCTACAGATTAAGTGGATTATATAGAGATCGCAAATATAAAAAACGAGTAAAATAACGAAAATTAGCCAAATTGAAATGGAACAGGCAAGGGTTCCCGCCACAACAGAGTATGAGTCCGATCGTGACTGGGAGACAGATATCAGACCAGCCAGCGCTGAGTCCACGATCATCTGCTCCCACATGCCGTTCCCAGGGTCCCGTCTTTATACAGTTTATTTTTCCCCGGGCCAGGCTTTTCCCTGGAAATGGCTTTCCCATTCAATTTCTGATGTTGTCCCCGCCGAATCTGAATGGAGTTTCGGGGATTAACTCAACCCGCTTTCAGTTGTAGAGAAGGTCTCTGTCCCCAGACGTCCAGTTGTGGATTTTGGGGTCCCTCCTTGAATGGGAGCAGTTTCGGTTGTCTGGGCCGGGGATGGACCTGTCTCCTCTGGAGGCGGCGGTGTATACTTGGTGACTGAAAGCTGAGGGGGTTGAGTCGGCATGTCCTTTTCACTTGCTGATGGAGTCCTGCATTCCTTGTGAATTCCGGTGTCTCCTCTGTGGTCTCTGGCAGCTGTAGGATTTTAATTCCTCACCCCCCCAAATCAATATGTATCATATTTTATAACAAGAAGATGCCTTTCTCTTTGGCGGAAATTCTTTTGTAAGGCTATGGTAATGGACTATGATATACTAGAATATCCCTTTAATTCATGAAAAAAAAGCATGGGGCAATAATATTCAAATTGTAGACATGAGCAAAGGCATTCGTGCTGAAGCAAGTAAATGTTGAAGTAGCTGTGATCTCATGAGAAGTTTGAACAGAAAGATGTGAGATGAGAGTGATAAAGACCCTTTGCACCCAGGGAAAGAAGAAGAAGACCTCTGTTCCCAGAGATGAAGATGAGCTCAGAGATAGATGAAGAGAACCTTTGCTTTGAACAGCTCATCCTTAAAATAGTACTCCAAAAGTTTTACATGGCCCATGAATGCAGCTGTGAGAAGGCTGCATGAGATAAGAGGGACTTCACGATTGCAGATTCCTGGGCAGCTGCTATTCATGAAAATTGAAGCCACGAAAGAACTGTTTCTTGTGGAGAAACTTCTTAATTAAGAAGCTGCTTGCTTACTCACATATGAGAAGCCATGAAGGTTTTACTGTTTGCTGGACCTAGGATTAAAGGCAAAACTCATCTCATACAGCAGCAAATCAATGACAGAGTTATGGAAAGAAGAATGTTTTGAATGAGCTGTGAATACAGTGGCCTTTAATGAAGATGCAAATTCTTGTTCGATAATCAGTAGCTTGCAGGAAATAATTACAAAAAATATTTATTTCATGTAGCCTGAGTGAAATCTCTGTTATAGAGTGTGTGCTTTAATAGGAACATTAGGGCAAACGTAGTTGATTTCAGATATGTGCTGTAGAAGATAATGGGCTTTTTTCTTAGCCATGCTAAGTTTTATTTTTCTTTCTATAGGTTGTTCATCAAAGTGTTGCACAAAACTCTACTCAAAAGGTGCTTTCCTTTACTACAACTACCCTGGATGATATTCTAAAATCATTTTCTGATGTCAGTGTTATCAGAGTAGCTAGTGGTTACTTGCTAATGGTAAGAAACTAAATTCTATTATTTAATTGACTCCAATAGTATACCAGGGCTCAAATGGCTGCCTTCTTGTTACCAGTCAACTGTACAGAACATTTTCAGAATAATTGAAATAAAAATTGCAGTTTGTAAACATTTGCCTCGGGGTTGTCACCTATTCCTCTATGTAACATCTCTGATATGTCTGTTCTGTTTAAAAACCCTTGTAGTCTATGTATGTTGTTGGGGGAGATAGCCAGTAGAGAAGGATCCATTCTAATCCAATCCTTGCTTTGCTTTCAGCTTGCCTATGCCTGTTTAACAATGATGCGGTGGGACTGTGCAAAGTCTCAGAGTGCTGTGGGTCTGGCAGGAATCTTCTTGGTTGCTCTCTCAGTGGCTGCAGGACTGGGTCTGTGCTCATTGATTGGAATTTCCTTTAATGCTGCCACAACTCAGGTATTAAGGAGCCAAAAGTGCTGCTAAATTACAAGAAATTTGTTAGTAAATAAACACATCTGAATTGATATTTGAAGAAAAACATAAGCTGAAAAAGATAAAGTAAAAATAGAAAAATCAAAATACTTTCTCCTATCTAGTAGCTTGCGCTGTGAGAAAATAAAAGAACGTGCTGCCAAATGATTTTAAGAAAAAGGCAGATATCCTGCAGTTTTTTTAATTATGTAGATTCTAGAATATTTGTTTTTCTGTCTCCATGAGTGCAAGCATCCAGTTTTACACAAAAAATGCAAGTTTTGCCCTTACATCCGAATATATCAGGATGTTCAACTCCTGATAATATTTAAAAAATAACTTGAAATATTATCTGTTATTCTTTGCCTACCAAAAACTTGAATTAGTTTTAGTGAGGTTTTGTACTTTTAAATGGTATAGTGCAAGTTTCTCATTAATTTTTCAGAATGAAAGTTAGTAGCTGTATTGCATCATATTGATTTTCATTTTAGCCTTGGAGTTCTGTTCAGAATGAAGTGTAAAGGTTATTTTGATTAGCTGGCTAATGACTAGCTTAATGGTAAATAATAAGAATAATATAAAAACGTTATTTGTTTGTTTGTTTGTTTGTTTGTTTTGTCCCAAAGGTTTTGCCTTTTCTTGCTCTTGGAGTTGGTGTAGATGATATATTTCTTCTGGTACATGCATTTGGTGAAACAGGGCAGAATAAGAGAATTCCATTTGAGGTAATAAAATAATGGGGTGTTGGGGGACAATAAAATAATAAAGTAAAAGAAAAAGCCTTGTAGAGGAAAATATACCTAGAATTGGTTCGCAATGATTTTTTAGAAAATCTTTTGTTCTAGAGATCTTTGTCCTAGGGCCTGGTGTTTTTTCTTTTTATTTATAATTACCCATGACATTCACATAGTCACATTATGAAATCTAAGATCCTCCTCACTTTTATAATCTTTTTGTTTTGTTGACATTTTTATTGTCAGTCCAGAGTTTCATATCCAAAGTACAAATCATTTAAAAGCAATATATATTTGTCAGTTTTGTTTTGTACAAGCAATGTCTTCCATGTGCTCTTTCCAGTTGGTTTGGTATGCAGGCAATAAAAACTCATTGTGCTATAACCTTCATATGCTTCAAAATAACCTACTGCATTGGGAAAGGGTCCTGTGTTTGATTCTCTCAGGCTTTTGTGTGGTTCCTGGGATTTCTGTTTGTTGTGTTTTTTTCTTACATACCTCTAAGACATTATGTATCTACACTGTTAATGCATGTTTATTTTCAATGAAAAATGTTAGGAACAAGTGGCTGCACTAATACAAAACACATCCTACTTGATGTATTTGATATAATATCAGAATCCATTTAGCTTTGACTTTTAAAGCCAGTGTCATCTTTGATAATGTTTGCTACCCTCCAAAAATGTAAGCATTTAATACGTTATCTGCTTTTTTCCTGGACAGTGTATATTTTTTACTCTTACAAACTCTCAAATGCATACTTTTATTCAGAAATTCCTTTTAATAGTTTTCACTGTTACCATGTTATATCTGTAGGATGATCCCTTCATTTGCAGGACATTACCTTATTCATTTGACTTTGTTTTGCAGGACAGAACAGGTGAATGCTTGAAGCGAACAGGAGTAAGTGTAGCCCTTACATCTATCAGCAATGTTACTGCTTTCTTTATGGCTGCCTTAATCCCTATTCCTGCTTTACGAGCATTTTCACTCCAAGTAAGTTTTAATGTTGTTTTGTTATCTCTTGTAGATAGTGTCATTGTAAAAATGAATGATAATGTTAGACCATGTTCAGTGCTTCTGCAGTTCACTCAACCAATCACTGTTTACTATAGTTCTTGGTGATAACCATCTGCTTTCTCCTCTTGATTTTACTCCTTCCATTTCTCACATCTTGAGTCTTTCACATCCTGTTCATAGGTGAAAGAATATCCTGCTCCATCCCAAGTTGAGTGCAAAAACCAAGAAGTATGCAACTAAGCAGAAACAAGTCTCTGGCAAGATTTGAATTCTTAAGGCAGTCTAGACCAGTACTCTGTACTCTAGTTTACACCATCACATTCCTAAGTAGAAATTTATTCCTTTCATTGAGGTTTGTCCAATTTGCTGCTATTACAAACCAAAACCTAAGTTCAATGACAGCAGCAAAAATACATTTGCCACATTAATAATTACTGCCGCAGTTTATACTGACCTTTTCCCAATGTAATTTTAGCAAAATGTTGGAGAAAAAATCACCAAGAATTTTCTGTTCTGTTCTGTTTTGAGAGAAAATGTGATTTTTCTGTGCTGAAGCATGTATTTCCTGACAGCTGGTAAGTGAGCCTACCAGGGGAGGTGCCTCACTGGAGCTACTGTTTTAAGCAGAGAAGGGCTGGTGGGAGATGTGGTGGTGAGAGGCTGTCTTGGTCTCTTGGTTTGAAAGACAGGTGTCTGCCAAGGAAGACGCAAACCTCCCTTGGAACAGAAAATGCGACCCCCTTCCCTCACAGTTATTATAACTCCAAAATTATGGGGCTTTCAGGCAAAGATATGGGAAAAGGAATAAGAGTTTTTTACCAGTATGTATATGTATATGTATATGTATATGTATATGTATATGTATATGTATATGTATATGTATATGTATATGTATATGTATATGTATATGTATATGTATATGTATATGTATATGTATATGTATATGTATATGTATATGTATATGTATATGTATATGTATATGTATATGTATATGTATATGTATATGTATATGTATATGTATATGTATATGTATATGTATATGTATATGTATATGTATATGTATATGTATATGTATATGTATATGTATATGTATATGTATATGTATATGTATATGTATATGTATATGTATATGTATATGTATATGTATATGTATATGTATATGTATATGTATATGTATATGTATATGTATATGTATATGTATATGTATATGTATATGTATATGTATATGTATATGTATATGTATATGTATATGTATATGTATATGTATATGTATATGTATATGTATATGTATATGTATATGTATATGTATATGTATATGTATATGTATATGTATATGTATATGTATATGTATATGTATATGTATATGTATATGTATATGTATATGTATATGTATATGTATATGTATATGTATATGTATACGTATACGTATACGTATACGTATACGTATACGTATACGTATATGTATAACAAAGCAAACAAACGACAACAATGGCAGCAACAACAAACAAAACCAGAAACCCAGTAACAGCTTTCTCTTGGCTGTCAAGGACCTTCCCCTATGGTGTAGTTATGGTCACAGCCAGCAGGGGCACTGTTGGCACTGGGCAGGGCAGGTGCAATGATTCCCCTATGGCTGCAGGGGGACCTGCAGCATGAGTTCAGTTGCATCTCCCTCATGCGGTGATGGCAGGCAGGTTGGATGGCAAAAAATGGGCTGCAGCAGGAACCTTGGAGTGGTGGCTGGGATGGCAGAGGCAGGCACACCCCCTGGAGTGGCAAACAAAATGTAACAGAAAACTCCGCCACCTTAGCAGGAGCCGTGGGAATCAGGTGGATACAGGGTATTGGGTTAGAGTGTAGCAAGAAAGCCCAAGGCAGTGGCAGAAAGCAGCGGAGTTTGGCAGCAGCAGCCACGCTTCTCCGTAGCAGCTGCTGCATGCAGCTGGGGAAATGCGCCCCCTGGGAAGGGGGGCAGGGTCAGGGTTCTGGGTTTTCCCCTGAGGCACCCAAAAAGATGGCGAGGGTTCTTTCCAGTCAGATTGGATGATATTAAGGTCCCATTTCAACAACTGCTCTAATGAGGAAAGGCTCACCCATGGTAGGAGAAGCAATGGGATTACAAACACTCCATAGTGGCAGTGAATCCTCTGGGCATCAACCGCAGACCGGCTGTCCCTCCTCTGACGCTGAGAGAGCTAGAAGCTGCACCCGGCCCCTTCCCCCTGCCCAAAATCTCACAGTAACTCTGCCTTTCCCAGTAGCCAGCTGCATCCTTCCCCCTCCTCCTCCTTCCAGACACATCTTTTGTTTTCTTAAGTATTGGTAGTTATTGTCTCATAGCAACAGATGGGGGAAAGTTCCATGAGAGAAAGAAAAAAAGGAAAAACCTTAACCTCCAACACTTGGGCATAGCTACCAGGAAATTATAGGTTTCGATTCTTGGTGAAGTAAGGAAGGGGGTCAGCAGAACCACTACTTAGGACTTATGGAGGGCAGAATTTGGCCTGTTCAGGACACTGGTTCAGACAGTCCCTTGGGAAACAGTTCTTACAGACTAAGGGGTCAAGGAAGGCTGGACATACTTTAAAAAGGAAATCTTAAAGGCATAGGAGCAGTCCCTCCCTATGTGCCAAATGATGAGCTCACAGGGAAGAAGAGTGGCCTGTCTGAACAGGGAGATTTGCTGGAAGTCAGGCTAAAAAAGAGAGTTTATGACCTTTAGAAGAAAGGGCAGACAACTCAGGAAGAGTACAAGGATGTCATTAGGTCAGGCATGGAGGGGACATTGCTGGGAAAAGCAAGGGCAATTTAAACATCTCTAAAGGAGCACAGCAAGGAAGTTTGCCAGGCAGGGTGAGCAGGAAGACCACCTCTCTAACCATCTGGAAGGAGCCAATAGAGGCAGGTAAACAGACTCAGTGGCTAGTGGAGAAGATCATAGACATCCTTTCATTCCCAGCCTTATTAGCATACTAGCATAAGCTTCCTCAGTTATGGTGTTGACACACTGTAAAGCTCAATCCCCTGTAGCTGCTGGCGTCACTGACCCAGCCATGTCAGAGGCCTCCAGCCAGACAGACCTGCTGATGGTAAATGCAGCTCTCCAGGTCATAGGTTGCCGGGAGTACCTGATGCCTCTCTGAGAAGTTAGGGCAGACAAGCAGATCTTTTGCAGAAGGCATGCTGTGGTTGAGGACCTGTGTTGCCAGGTGAAGGAGCTACAGGAGGAAGTGAATAGGTTATGAACGAGCAAGAGATTGGTTATTTTCAGAGATGCTACAGTCTCAAGACTCTCAGGAGTCTCAAACCTCCATTGTACTGGAAAACCAGGGGGACAGAACCCTGTAAGGTCAAGGGACTGTTAGTCAAGGATCTGTTGAAGATGAAGGCTAGAAGAAGGTCACTGCACGTACCAGGAGGAAGGTTCCTCCTCCTTCTCAAAATTTGACAAGTAGGACTGGCACATTCTACAACAGGTATGAAGCTCTGGAACTAGAAGGCCAGACAACTGATGAGATGGGCAAAAGTCCTTCTAGGATAGAGGTGCCTCCTAAAGCAACCCCAACTGTATGCGCATCAGTCTTGGGTTGCAATTGCAAGATGTAACCAAAAGTATGTATTGCATTGCCATCTGTTGAAACTGGTTGGAGAGGTGTTTTCTTTCTCTTCTATGACCCATTCCTCAAAACTCTGGGGGAGAGGGGGCGGGTGTCTTCTGTTAATGGGCCAGCTGTTAAAACCGGGTGGGGCAGTGTTCTTTATCTCTTCCACGACCCATCCTCCCTCCGGGGGATATCTTCTGTTAATGGGCCCTTAAAGCTCACCACATGACTGATAAAATTACATCATCCCATTGTGAGATGCTCCATCCAGTGGGAGGAGCCAAGCATTCCTACCTGGATAAAATCTGAGATTCAGAAGACCAGGACAGCTTGTATCCACTTGATTCCCAGAGGAAGACCAGATGCATCTCACCACCACTAGACCTTCAGAGGAAAACTACACCCTTCTACAGGATCATCTCTGCTCCAACAGAACCACATCTTTCACTCCAGGAGGACTTAATTGGACTGCAACCAACAGCCTGACCAACAGGGTGTCAGGTTGTGTTCTGTCAGTGTTTTTTTTTCTTTTTTTGTTTGTTTGCTTTTTTTGTACTACTGTAGTGGTTTTGGTTCACTTATCTGAGTTTTGGGTTTTGGCACCATTTATGTGGTCGTTTCACGTTCATCGAATTTTACTTGCTAATTGGGAGATAGGATTTTGGGAGAAAAAGGCAAAACAGGCTCCAACTTAAAAGTAAAACAGATCGATTTTATTAACATACACTAAGAGAAGAAAATAAGAAAAGAAAAAAAACACAAATTAATTTCTAAAGTAACCCTTTCTCTCACCACAAACTGTTCATTTTCTACAAACAATGTAAAGAGGCAAAGCTCAGAACTCCAGGTCAGTACCACTTATAAAATAGTCATTCATTCAGTCTTTGAGAGAGAGAAGTCTCTCCTGTTGTTTGGTAACTTTCTACAAGAGAAACAGTTTGCTTGTGTCTTCTAACTCACACAAAAGCAGCCTGCCCAGGAAATTCTGCAATTGTGGAACTTACTGTATTTACGTGGCCTTTCCTAAGACTACACATATGGGTCGTAGATTCACAGATTGGGGTGACACCTTTTAAAAATGAGCAGTTTCAAAGGCAAAGGATTTTTCAACTTAAGGAACAGAGATGTCTTCTCACTTCTTCACTGGCAGAGGGCTTCTTCTCATCTCTCTCTGTTCAAACTTCTCACAGGATCACCCAAATCACAGCTGCTAATTCAATATTCACTCAGTCCATTACAGATACTTTTGCTCAAATCCACAAATCATCTCCCCAATTCATATTGTCCACGATTTAAAGGATTATTCTAGCATATTACAGTCTGTTACCATAACCCATAGGAGATTTTCAGCCTAAAACCAAAGCAACTTGTCATTTCTATCACTTAAAAAGTCACTTTTCCTTTACTGACTTTGAGATCTCCATATTGTTCCTTTACATGTCTCCAATGTGGCCTTTTCTTTCATCTCTGAAAAGGGTTAGAGTTTAAGAAAGTCTCAATCTGTGTCAGGAAAGAGTTAAAGCTTGCCCAGGCCTGCGGTGGTCATGTGATCTCTGCTGCCACAAAAGTTTCAAAGCCATGCTGGAGGGAGGGGGAGGGTGGAGGGTAAGCTGATGGATGCCTTCTCTTCCACCCCTCGATTTGATGGCATGAGCCACTCGAAGCTGCTCTTCAGGGCCCAGCGTAGGGTGGAGGGAGATCCTATCCTCCCACCAGGCCAGGGGTGCTGGCAGCCAAGAGATCGGGGCACAGCCCTGCCACGGCTGGCCCCGATCTCCACTGTGGCCCCAGACACTTGGCCAGCACTGCCGAACTGCAGCAGTGCTGCCAGGAGCTGGGGGTAAAAAAACCTCAGCTGGCCCTGCCTCCTCTGCGAGCTCTCTCCTCTCAGAGGCCCGGCTGGGCCCAGCCGCCCTGAGGCGGCCAGGGCCTAACCCAGGCCCTCCTCAGCTGCCTACAATGTTACCTGGTCGCCAGAAGGGGGGGAGGGGAAGAGAAAGTCTCGAACACAGCCTCAGCTTATATGGGTGTTACCAAAACTCACATTCCATTTTCTGAGTGGTCAGAACTGCATGTCAATCCAAAACCTGCCCCTGATAGGTCCCTGTCCTTTCCAGAGAATTTTAAGGTCCTAGCAGAGTGATATTCTATTAACAAAAACAACCCCAAACTGTATTAACCCATGACAACAACTATATTTTTACTTTTAATATTCCTAGTAAAGAACTGTTATTCCTATTGCCATATCTTTGCCTAAAAGCTCCTTAATTTCAAAATTATAATAATTTGAAGGGAGAGAGTTTACATTCTCCATTCAAAGGGAGGCTCTGGCTTTCCCTGGCAGACAACTGTCTTCAAACCAAGACAACATCATGACCTCGTCTGTTAAAGAGGAGAACAGTAGTTGTAATAGGAGATTCCCCATCTAAGGGGAATAAAGGGCCCAATATGCAGTCTGGACCCAACTCACACAGAAGCCTGCTGTCTCCCAGGGGCTTGGATAAGGGACATTACTGGAAAACTCTCCAGTGTAGTATGGCCCGCTGATTATTCACTGGTATCAGTTCTTCAAGTGACAAGATAACAAAGAGAACTCCGAGGGCAATCAAAAGGCATTTCAGTCCCCTGGGACAATTGGTTGAAGGATCAGGAGCACAGGTAGTGTTTTCTTAGAGCCTTCCAGTAGCCAGGAAGAATATTGAAAGGAACAGGCAGACCCGTCAGGTCAACACATGGATCCGAGCCTGGTGTCACCAGAAAAATTTGGGGGGTTTTGACCATGGGATGGTCTATTCAACACTTGATCTACTGACATCTGACAGGATGCACCTTTCTCAGAGGGGAAAAAGGATTCTAGAACAGGAGCTAGCAGGGCCTGTTGATACAGCTTTAAATTAGACTTGAAGGGGGAAAGGGACAAAACCAGACATGCCAGTGAAAAGCAATGGGATAGCACGCCAAAACTTGAGGAACTGAGCGCTAGTGGGATCCCTCAATCTGCTCCACGAAGTGTTGGCTACAACGAACCACACTTGAAATGTTGCTGTACCAATGCACGCAGCATGAGAAACAAACAAGAGTAGCTCAAAGCTTTGACCCAGTCCCAGAGATATGACATCATTGTCATAAGCAAAACCTGGTGGGATGAGTCCTGTGACTGGAGTGCCCTGCCAGATATTTCCAGGCTCTTCAGGAGGGATAGGCGGGGCAGAAGAGGCAGAGGGTGTCACTGTATGTAATAGAAGGATTAGAATGTATGGAGCTCACAGTTGGCAATGGTACAGTTGAGAATCTCTGTGTAAGAATCAAGGGGCAGAAAAATGTCTTACTTTACAATGTAAGATGTAACCAAAAGTATGTATTCTATTGCCATATATGTAAGCTGTTAAGATAGGAGGGGCAGTATTCTTTATCTTCTCCATGAGTCAGCTCTGATAATGCCCTCGGGGAGGGGGGGATATCTTCTCTTGATGAGCCATCAAGGTCTCCCAACATGACTCAGAATTCCATCATCCCTTCCTGAGATGTTCTCCCTAGGGGGAGGAACTAAACATTCCTACCTGTATATAATCTGAGACTTGGAACACCACTGAATTCCTAGAGGACAAGAGCTCCATAACTACCACTGGACCTCCAGCAAAAGACCAGACCTTTCTACAGAATTACCGCTTCTACAGAACCACATCCATCACTCCAACAGGACTGTGGCCACCATTTAATCACACAGCTGCCACCACCCTAACCTACAGGGTGTCAGGTCGTATTCTGACTCTGTCAGTTTAAGCCAGTGTTTCTGTACTATTGCCTTTATTTTTCCTATTAAATTGTAGTTGTGACTTGGAATGTCCCCCTGGTTTGCTTTCAGACTAGTACAACAAATAATGTGGGAGTGTACTATGAACTTCCTAGACAAGATAATGATGCCAATGAATTATTCTTTGAGGGACTAAGGCATGCTTCCAAGTTCTTATGATTTAAATAATGTTATGATCCCACTTCTTAGTTGTATTGTTCCAGTTTTCTTTTTCCTCCTTTTTTTTCAGTGGGCAAACTGCCCTCATCACATTCCTTTATAATTGCCACTCCAGTAAATTTCACCCACAACTTAGAAATGTGTGGTGCAGAATGTACTATAGTTATCATATTGATTAGAATAGATAAAAGAAGTGAGGTAAAGTTAAAATACTTTCTTAGGATACATGGTAGGAAACCAAATAGTACATGAGACATGTTCAAGTGAGAATACAAGTATTTCCAAAAATGGTTGCAGACCTTGAGAACTGGTAAAAGGCTTTTCTGTATTTTATTCATGTTCCATTGTAGTCCATGGCTGCCCCTCCCTCTGATTTAGGATGGGAGACTCAACCATTTTCCATGTAGTATTCATGTAAAATTTTCTCCTGTTTTGTTAAGATCCTCTAGTTCACTCATAATATCTCTGAAAATTTTAGCCAAATATTAATAAATTTAAAGCATACTGAGGCAGAACTAGGGAGGTTAATACATATTTGCATTACTCCAAATATGCATGAATTTTTGTACCAACTCCCAGTTTGGTTCAATTTTCTAATTCTCAATTGGTTGAAACAAAAGTAAACATCCATAAGATAAATGTAAAACTCTCCTCACATTATTCTTTCTTTTTCAGTAAAAAGACAAAAATAAACTCAGCAAAAATCAAACTAACAATACATAAATGGTTTGTCTTATATAATCTGACTATTTAGTCTCCCAACAAGTTGCTCTTGATGAAAACACAAACAAATCACCAAAATAACTAAACTGATAATACAAGCAATAATAGGGGCAGTTAAAAGTTCCATTGGTTCCTGTTAGCATGTTCCTATTAAAAGAAAAGCGGAAATTCAGCCTACTATAGATCAATCATTATTAAAAATGAAGGAATAATCCATCGAGTGTTAATTCAGTTCCTGTGTATACCACAAAAGTAACCAAAAGTTTAAAGATATTAAGAGAAAAGTGATTATCATGTCTTCTTGGCTGTGAGTCTTCTCGGCTGTGAGTCTTCTCATGTAAATCCACTGGCAGCTGCCCCACTCTGAACTCCTTCCTTTTATCTTAGTGGATGGGGGAGTGCTGGCATTCCTGGAAAAAGAAAACAACATAAATCTCCCCCTGTTTTTACTGGGGAATCTCCTCTGTTTAGCACAGCAGCTGTAAAACACAGAGCATTGTTATTCGATTGCCTGGAATAAACAGGCCAGATAAGAGAATTAGAAGAGAAATGTAAGACCATCTCATCACTGCTGACTGCAGCTGTTAGTATTTTGACTGTTAGGCTTGCAATATTTAATATTGCAGCTGTTAGTAAAGCCAAATTAGCTATAACTTAAGAAATTTTATTTTGAGTTGAGGCAAAAATCTGCTTTTATGATATACTAGAACTAGGGAATGCAGTCTCTGGAGCTTTTTTTAGAGTTAACAGATTTCCTCTTCTCATCTGGGAGCCATGAATGTTATCAGTTTCATAGATAACATTTGCTCAATTTACTCCATTGATTTTAACTCTTTGCTGTCCACCTGGCTTCTCAGCATCCCACTGCATTAATACTACCTGGATTTCAATCTTGCCTGATTTATGGCCAGATCTTTATATCGTACATGGCACAATTTTAGTAGCAGTTTGCTGACCTTGACAATAATTTATGGTTTCAATTTTAATTAAGGCTTATAATGCTACTTTCTCATCATCGGATGCCAATGCAAACAATACATCTCACTCTTTATCAGAACAACAGATTTGCTCACTGTCTCCCCTCTTCTCTACCAAACAGAACAAAAGGTCTGAGTTACAAGGTCATATGTCTGAGAATGTTACAGGTTGTACATCCTGCAATTCTTCCCATAAGATTCTCTCTCATGCACATTCCAAAGCTTTGTTTGAAGCCTCCTAACACAACCATGCTGAGCAACAAGCAGTGTCTCTGCCTGCATTTTTTTTTTCCTTTTCCTCAGCAAGCAGCTTCTCTGCTTCCTGCTTGTTGAACCTGATTTCCTTCTACAACAGGGTAACCCAACTAATTTATCAAGGGAAGCTAGTTGATGGAATCTTTTTGTATTTCAGTAAAGCTTTTGATACTGTCTCTCCCAGGATCCTTCTGGACACATCTGAATAAATACATCATGTGATGGGTGAGGAATTGGCTCACAGGTCAGGCACAAAGGGTTATAGTGAATAGAGTGACATCAGACTGGCAACCTGTCACTAGTGGAGTTCCCCAGGGCTGGCTCCCCCATCAGCCCTGTGCTCTTCAACATCTTCAGTAATAACTTGGACACAGGACTCGAAGGAATGCTAAGTAAGTTGGCTGGCAACACTAAATTGGGAGGAGCTGTCAACTCCCTTGAGAGCAGAGAGGCCCTGCAGACAACACAACCAACTAGAGGACTGGGCAATCACCAACCCTATAAAGATTAACAAAGGCAAGTGCCAGATTCTTTACCTGGGACAGGGCAACCTTGGATGTGTGCATCGATTGGGGAATGAGAAGCTGGAGAGCAATGCTGTGGAAAGGGACCTGGGCGTCCTGGTCAATGGTAAGTTGAATATGAATCAAAAGTGGGCCTTGTCAGCCAGGAGGGCCAACTGTGTCCTGGTGTGCATCAGGCACAGCATTGCCAGCCAGTCAAGGGAGGTGATTGTCCTGCTCTGCTTGGCACTGGTGCGGCCTCACCTCAAGTTCTGGGGGCAGTTTTGGGCACCATAATATGAAAAACACAAGCTATTAGAGAGTGTCCAAGGGAGGGCCATGAGGCTGGTGAAGGGTCTGGAAATGAAACCTTTTGCAGAGTAGATGAGGTCACTTGGTCTGTTCAGCCTGGAAGAGACTAATGGGAGACCTCATTGTGGTCTTCAACATCCTCATGAAGGGAAGGGGAGGGGCAGGTATCTAACTCTTCACTCTTGTGACCAGTGACAGGACTTGAGGAAATTGCATAAGGCTGAGTCAGGGGAGGTTTAGTTTGGATATCAGGAAAAGGTTTTTCACCCAGAGCATAGTTGAGCACAGGAACAGGCTCCCCAGGGAAGTGGTCACATCACCAAGCCTGACAGAGTTCAAGAAGTGTTTGCACAACACTCTCAGGCTCATGGTGTGATTCTTGGGGTGTCCTGTGCAGGGCCAGGAGTTGGACTTGATGATCCTGATGGGCCCCTTTTAACTCAGCATATTCTATGATATGATTCTATGTAGAGAGAAATTTTATAAGGAGAAAACTGCTAGAACTCCATCTGGCCATTGTTGTGGAAGACAATAAAAAGTGTTTTTATAAATACATTAACAGGAAAAAGAAGGCCAAGGAAAATGTCAATTCTTTATTGGATGCAGAGGGGAACATTGTAACCAAGAATGAGGAAAATGCTGAGGTACTTAATGCCTTCCTTGCCTCAGTCCTCAACAGTAAGATGTGTTATCCTCAGGGCAGCCAGCCACCTGAGCTGCCAGACAGGGAATAGACCCCCTACAATCCAAGATGAAGTAGTTTGTGATCTATTGTGCCACTTAGACACTCAGAAGTCTACGGTACCAGATGGATCCACCCGAGGGTACTGGCAGAAGAGCTCACCAAATCACTTTCAATTATTTACCAGCAGTCTGGGTTCATTGGTTTGGCCCAGGTGACTGGAAGTTAGCAAATGTGATACCCATCTATAAAAAGGGTTGAAAAGAACATCCAGGTATCCTGTTTAATACCTTTATCGGTGATCTAGATGAACGAATCAACTGTACCCTCAGTAAGTTTGCAGACAACAATAAAATTGGACAGGAGTGTTGATCTGCTGGAGGGTAGGAAGGCTCTGCAGAGGGATCTGGACAGGCTGGATCCATGGGCCAAGGCCAATGGTATGAGATTCAATTGATGCCTTGAGAGGCTACCTGGAACAGAGGCTAGACAGTGTTAAAGGAATAAAGTAGGTATGTATTAAAAGGCCTCCAAAGGATACACCTTGGACAGTATAAGAGCCCAGCCGTAGCTCTACCCAAGATGGATGCCCAGTCATGAGTTTTCACACTTTTATATGTTTTGGTCCATTTACATATTGGGGTTAATTGTCCAATTACAGGTTTGGGTTATGAAGTCCCATCTTCCTCGATTGCTCTCCTCAATTCGCTGTTGTTTATACTTTTTGGGCCTGAAGCTGCAACAGTGTCCTTGGTTCTCGGGCTGGAAAAGGATTGTTTTGTCTAACTAAACTGTGAAGAGAACTTGCTAGCACTTTATATGAAATTCAGAGTTATATACTAATGCAGCGCAGAATCTGAAAAATATGAAAGCTGAAACTTAAGGCATCACTATAAAGTGAAGTGCTGAGTCCTGTCCTTGGGTCACAACAAGCCCCTGCAGCACTACAGGCTGGGGGAAGGGTGGCTGGAAAGCTGCCCAGCGGAAGGGGACCTGGAGGTGCTGGTCAACAGCTGGCTGAACATGAGCCAGCCTGTGCCCAGATGGACAAGAAAGCCAGCGTCATCCTGGCCTGTATCAGGAATAGATAGTGTGGCCAGCAGAATTAGGGAAGTGATTGTCCCCCTGTACTTGGCACTGCTGAGGCCATGCCTTGAGTGCTGTGTCCAGTTCTGGGCCCCTCACTGCAAGAAAGACATTGAGGTGCTAGAGTGGGTCCAAAGAAGGGTAAGGAAGTTAGTGAAGGGTCTAGAGAGTGTCATATGAGAAGCAGCTGAGGGAGCTGGGGTTGTTTAGCATGGAGAAATGGAGACTCAGAGGAGACTTTATTGCTCTCTACAACTCCCTGACAGGAGGTTGTAACAAGATGGGGATCAGCCTCTTCTCCTAGGCAATCAGTGACAGGATGAGAGGACATCGATTCAAGCTGCTTCAGGGGAGGTTCAGGTTGGACACGAGAAAGAATTTTTTCCCTGAAATGGTGGTTAAGCATTTGAATGGACTGCCCATGTAGGTTGTGTAGTCACCATCCCTGGAAGTGTTCAGGAAATGACTGGACATGGCAGGCAGTGCTCTGGTTTAGTTGGCATGGTGGTGTTCAGTCAAAGGTTGGACTCAGTGATCTTGGAGGTCTTTTCCAACCTTAATGGTTCCATGATTCTATATATAGCTTTTTCTGCCTTTCTCTTTTTGTTTTCTCATATATTTTTATGATAGTGTTATAAATATGGTGACTCAAATTTCCAATCAGAATTAATGCTTTATTTTTCCAAAAATTAAATTGATTATATATATATATCAAAAATGGAAAATAAACAAAAGAGTATAACGCAAAATAGCCAAACCACAACGGAACCAGCAAGGATTCCCGCCACAGCAGAGTTTAAGTCCGATCGAGACTGGGAGACAGATACCAGGCCGGCCCTCGCCAGGTCCGTGATCATCTGTTCCGATGTGCTGTTCCCAGGGTCCCATCTTTATACAGTTTATTTTTCCCCGGGCCAGGTTTTTCCTCGGAGATGGTCCTTCTATTCAGTTTTAATTTTGTCTCCATCGAATCTGAATAGAGTTCCTGGGATTAACTCGACCAGCTTTCAGGTGTAGAGAGGGTCTTAGTCCCCAGACGACCCTGTGTGGATTCAGAGTCCTCCTCCTGTATAGGAGTAGTTTCGGCTGTCTGGGACAGAGGATGAGTTCACCCTTCTGAACAATATGGTGTGGACTCAGTTGTCGGAGGCTGAGGGGGTTGAGTCTGCTCAGCCTTTCACTTGCAGATGGAGTCGTACATACCTTAGCCGATCTCCTCCGGTTGCCTTTCCGTGGTTCCTGGCAGCTGTGGGATTTAATTCCTCATCCCCAGATCAATATGTAATACATTTTTATAACAATAGTATACCTTTAGGAAGATGAAATATTTAGGATGCTGAAGAGAGTTTCTTTTGAAACCAAGGGCTCTTTGAAGAAAGCTATGGGAAATTCTCTTCTGACACATTTTTAAACATATAAGGAATTTATAACATTAGCTGACCTTGGCACGGAGCAAACTTTTTCCAGTAGTCACTTTTTCTCTGTTATAACCTGGTTCCCCAAGCATTTTTAATTCTCCTTCAGCCCCTAAATTACCGAAAGGAAGTAAGAGCTGCATTTTTCTTACTACCTGAGGTAATTATTGCTATTTTCAGCAATTTAAGCATGCCTGCATCAAGCTATTAAGTGGTAAAGTGTTCATGATTGGAGCAACATGACCAACATTAGTAACTTGTTTACCATTTTCTTTTAAATAGGCAATTTGATAGTGAATAACAGAAAGTAAAGGAGAATAAAGACATTGGTCTGCTGCATATTTGAACAGATATGTGTATGCTGGCTTAAAAGTAAACCAACAGGAAAAGTGAACCCCACTGAACTACCCCAAGAGAGATTACAGGTCGGAGTTACAATTTACTAGAGCTTACAACAAATACAATGATACAGAGAAAACTGGTTTTAACCCACAAAGTGAGTACAACCTGCCACCCTGTTGGTCAGAGTGATGGTTGCAGTCCTGTTAAAGTAATGGTTGTAGTCTTGTTGGAACCCATGGTAATTCTTGTTGAAATTCTGGTCCTCCTCTGGATCCATCGAGTGGTGGTGGCCAAAATCCCCAAGGCCAAAGATTATACATGCTCAGGTTCTGGTGGGAATGCTCAGTACCTCCCCTGGGGTGGGGAGTTTCACAATGGATGATGTAATAATGTGAGTCATGGGATATTTTTGGGAGTCCTTGATGGTGGTTGCAGCTGCCTATTCTGATAGTGCCACTGAGTCCATTATGGCCCACTGGCAGAGATGATCCTTCAGGTTGGGTGTGACTGTGATAGTGCTTCCCCAGAGGGAGTTATCACAGCTGAGTAATTTGTGAAGAAAAATAAACACTATCCTGCTTTTCAGGGTTCCCCTCTTTTCCCTTATCTCATTTAACATCCAGATTGTAGCCTAGGGTGTTGAGTGTACACTGGGCAGCTACTGCAAACGATCCATCATTAACAGTTCATCAGAAATTACCTAGAGGGGAGTAAAATACAGTTTGGTTACACCCACCGTGCTTAACTGGCACCCTACTCCTGTAACCAGGACACTGTGACATACTAAAATATATCTTTAGTCCTAAATAGCAGTATTTAGTTCTGCTGACTTGCCAAAACCTAGCTCTCTCTTCTTACAGGGTGTATGACAGTTAATTCTTTTATATAATGGCAAAAAACAGTTTGAGAATGTGAAATATTTTGAAGTGATTTATGTAATCTAAATCTTGAGGTACCCAGCCCCCTGATCTGGAAGACAGGGAGCAGAATGAAGCCCTCATAATCTGAAAGGAAATGGTTAATGACCTGCTACAAAACTTAGATGCACACAAGTTTATGGGACTGTGGGGGGAAATGGGCCACTGAATAACAGAACCGATATGATTCCAACAGAAGCCATTTATTGTTTACATTACATGCCAGATATAGATTCTAGGTCTACTGTCCACGTGGGCATGCATCTCCAGGTTGGCTAAGCTGCTTGTTCATGAGGCAGGCACACATCCTTCAGGACATCCAATTGGTCAAGCATCCATCATCACATTGTGCTTCCCCTCTCTAGGGTTTACATTTTTTGCAGAGTTTCTCAGGCTCGCTGTTCTTATTTTTGATCCTGTTGTTTTCTCAGTAACCTTGATGAATTCCTGAGAGCTCTAAGAACAAAACTGCAGGTGGTTTGATAATATTACTCACAACCAGTTTCGCTGGTGCATCAGAATGGCCTGTTATACAGATACATTGCTATATGGGACTGGATAGGATCCACCCAAGGGAGGTGAGGGAGCTGGTAAAGTGCTCACCAAGCTACTTTTAATAATTTACCACCAATCCTGGCTAAGCAGGGAGGTTCCAGTTGACTGGAGGTTAGCAAATGTGGTGTCCAGCTACAGGAAGGGCCAGAATGAGGATCCAGGGAACTACAGGCTGTCAGTCTGACATTGCTGCCAGGAAATTTATGGAACAGATCATCTTGAGTGCCATCACATGGTACATACAGGACACCAAGGTGATCAGGCTCATTCAGCATACTTTTCTTAAAGGCAGGTCCTGCTTGACTAACCTGATCTCCTTCTATGACAAGGTGACACACTTAGTGGATGAGGAAAAGGCTGAGGATGTGATTTACAAAAACTTTAATAATCCGTTTGACACCCTTTCCTACAGCATTCTCCTGGAGAAACTGGCTACACATGGCTTGGACAAGTGTACTGTTTGCCAAATAAAAAAAGTGCCTGGATGGGTGGGCCTTGAGAATGGTGGTAAATGGAGTTAAATCCAGTTGGTGGCCAGTCACAAGTGGGGTCCCCCAGGGCTCAGTACTGGGGCCAGTTCTGCTTAATATCTTTATTGATGATCTGGACGAGGGGATGGAGTGCATCCACTGTAAGTTTCCAGATGACACTGTCACCAAAAATCACTGAAAAACAGATAAATAAAACTCCTTAACACCAATGTAGCATTAAGAAGTGGCATTATTTATTACAGGCTTGGTTGCACGGGGGATAGCTCTACCTAGCATGCACATGATCCACTGCAAGTGTGTTGCTTATATACAGTCACCACATGCATATTATAATTCCTCGTTACCATAAAACCCTCCCCAGGTTCCCTTTTTTAGTCTTGTTTTGGCTGTGGCTGCATTCCCAAGCCAGATGTCTTCCCCTTATCTTCTTCCTGTCCTTGCTGAAAAAGCAGATCCTGCATACCCTGTTTCTTTGCTAAAAGTACACAGACACAGTAGAACTTCTTATTCTTGGATTTACCCTTTGGTAATAACACCAAGTTGGGCTGGAGTGTTCATCTGCTGGAGGATAGGAAGGCTCTGCAGAGGCATCTGGACAGGCTGGATTGAGGGGTTGAGGCCAGTTGTATAAAATTCATGAAGAGTAAGTTCCAGTTGCTGAAGTTAGATCACAACATGTTATGACCTACTGCAGAAGATGAGGGCAACCCAGGCTCTTGGTAATAAATCACTTGGGGTGGATTACAGTGAGAGAACACTGAGTGATCGGTGTTTGTAAATGTAGGGTTTATTGTAGAACAATTTAGTTACACAGGAAAATAGGTATGTAGCCATTTTTGGTTGTTTTTATCCACTGATATGACAATACAAAAGCATAAAAATATCACTTGAGAAAATGTCTAAGAAAGAGAAGGAATGGATAAGAGTAGAAAGATCTCACCAACCTTAGGCCTCATGATGAGACTTGGTTGTTGCAATTTTAATGTTTGGTCAAAGGGATGGTTGCAGCCTTAATCCACCAGGTGGTGGGGAAAATCCCAGGGAAATTCAAAGAACACAACATCTATTTGGTTTATATTCACTCAGGTTCTGGTAGGAATGCCCAGATATCTCCCCTGGGGTGGGAAGATTTAACTGGATGATGCAATGTTATGGATCACAGGACACTTCAGGAGTCTTTGACGCCTTCTAAGACAATACAGCTGCCTATTACATCATCGAAGTTGAGTCCATGATGGCCCATTATGTCCCATCAGCAGAGGTGAACACCTTCAGGCTATGTGTGAATGTCCCAGTACTTCCCAGCAGGGGAGTTATCACAGCTGAGTTCACTTGAGTAAGGACAGAGTACCCTTCTCACCTCCCAGGGATTGCCTCTTTCTTTATCTAATTCAACACCCAGCTGTAGCCTGTGGTGGGGTGTGCTGGCCCACTGCACCTGGGCGGTTACTTTGCACATCAGTCACAGTCCAAATTCCAGTTAGTAGGCATATTGGGGAGGGGTCGCCTTTGGTGGTCACAGAAGAACAGCTGCTTCTTTGCAGTTTGATACAGTGGGCAAAAGTCCTCTGATGATTTCAGCAATGTTTAAGCCATTAACAATTTCAGTCTCTCACACAACCCCATGCTGTGCTACAGGCTTTGGGAAGAGTGATTGGAAAGCTGCCCAGAAGAAAAGGACCTGGTGATGTTGGTCACAAGTGGCTAATATGGTCACCAAACAGGACAAAAGAAACTTATCCAACACCAATTTGATGTGAATAAGCAGACACTTCTTTATTGAGGTGCCAGGAACATGGGGGATAGCTCCTTTTGAAAACATGTTCCACTTAACAAACAAAACTCATCCATTTAATATACTTTTTCTGCTGAATTATCATTACATAAGTTCTTTTACATACTATGGCTGCTTTTAAATTTAATCTTTACATTGATTGGTTCTAATAGTTAATAACTTCATCAATATTCTTATCCTTAAACAATCATTGGTTATCTCTCCAGATGTCTACTGATTGGAATCCCTAATATTCAAATCAAGATGGGAAGGGTAGTGGGTTTCCAAGCAGTCTAAGTGGTGAGCACGAGGGTCTCCATAGCTTCTTAACAGAAACAAAAGGGTCCAGTAACTTCTTGGTGAGGTTTCTGCAGTTACACATTCCAAACACAGCACTACTGATATTTCTATACCTTATACTTCACCATTTTCTACTTATAATCATAGCTAACCCTTTTATATTATTTAATTGATTATTTGATCAAAATATTCATAACAATATGAGCCAGCAGTGTGCCCAGGTGGCCACAAAGGCCAATGGTATCCTGGCTTTTATCAGAGATAGTGTGGCCAGCAGGACTAGGGAAGTTAATGTCCCTCTGTACTCAGCACTGGTGAGGCTGCAACTTGAATAATGTGTTCAGTCTTAGTCCCAGTCACTACAAGAAAGACATTGAGGTGCTGGAGTGTATCTGAAGAAGAGCAAGGGAGGTGGTGAAGGGTCTGGAGCACAAGTCTTGTGAGAAGCAGTAGAGGGAGCTGGGGGTGTTAAGCCTGGAGAAAAAGAGGGTCAGAGGAGACCTTATCGCTCTCTACAACTACCTGAGAGGAGGTTGTAGCGAGGTGGATGTTGGTCTCTTTTCCAAAGTAGCAAGCAATAGTGCAAGAAGAAATGGCTTCAAGTTGTGCTGGGGAGGTTTAGATTGGCTATTAGGAAACATTTCTTTGCGTAAATGGTTGCCAAACATTGGAACAGACTGCCCAGGGAAGTGGTTGAGTCACCTTTCCTGAAGGTATTTAAAAGATGTATAAACATGGCACTTAGGGGCATGGTTTAGTGGTGGACTTAACAGTGTTAATGTTTGGACTCGATGGTCTTAAGGGTCTTTTCCAACCTAAATGATTCTATGATTCTATGATTCTATACTATAATCTGTGGCCCAAACTCAGACATCTAACATATTTTAAGCAGCAGAAAGAGTACTGGAGATCTTCACTAGGAATCAGAAGAGAGGTCCTATTTTCCCATTGTCTGGCTTTGCAGTGACTGTGCTTTTTAGAAGCTACTTCAGCTTAAATGCCACTTTCCTTATAAGAACCCAATATAGATGGGTCATTTTATCCTAGTCACACTGCTGTGCTACTTTCTTTGATCAATTTTTTCTCAGCTTGTTCTCACTGCAGATCATGGTAAGTTACAATTTCAAATATATGTGGAGATGACAGCTGTAACTCTTACTGTAATTTGAATATAACTTAAATTTATCAATTTTTGGGGTTTTTTTTTGCCTCCTGCCATATCTTATGACTTGCTGTAAACTGAATCAGCAGAAGTTCAGAAAAAGAAGCTCATGTTGTCAAATGCATGGTGCTTTCCATAAGTAAAACAGAAGACAGTTTCCAATGAGAATTCAATATCTTCATGTATGAAAATGTTATCATCCAGAATGACATCATGATAAAAGTTATTTTTAAGGCAGCAATTGATATTGAATCTACGTATTGGTATATGTGAGTGTCCAGAAATTAATGTTTGAGTGGCTCAATCTTTTCTCAGATGCATCTGTAATCTGTCATTCCTCACACATAGTGACTGCTTATATGTATATGAGATGGAGAAATGTGCAAAAAGCCAACCAGAGACCCATACTGAGGATTTATTAGTACTAGAGAAATCTGCATATATAAGTTAGGAACCACTGAAATTACAGCCCATATTGTCAGAAAGGATCATCTATGATTTATATTGTCTAATTTCACCAGATATCAACACTGAGTAATGCATTCAATCATAGCATTCAGAATCAGATAACCATGACAGATTTTGGTGTGTGTGATCTTTATATATGAATTTCTTTATTCAGTTTTCTTCCTCCCTCTTACTCAGGCTTGTTTAAACAAAACTTCCTTGTCATGCTTGATAGCTTTCTAGAAAAACTTTAAAAGCAATGAAATACTACAGTTTATTTCTCACAGATGCTGCCTTGTTATCTAGATAGTGAATTTTTAACATTAAATAAAAGATCATTCTTGATCTTATTTTGCTCCTAATTTGCTTTCCTCAAGATATTGCAAGATAACTGTCAAATTTCCATAACTTTTGAGGACCAGTATCTGTAAATTACACATTTGCTATGGAAAAGAAATGGTTTCCTGACTAGCCTTGCATGTGGAAGCCAAATTTTTACTTAGAAACTTATGTTTTGCATATCAATGCTTTCTTTTTTCAGCTTCTGTTTTGTCAGCTAATGCAGTTCATTGATACCTGTGTTCATTCTTCTGTTTCAGTTAGCAGTTGCAGCAACAGCAATATTTTAGGCTGTGCATTATTATAAAATGCAAAATTGGAGCATGTTTCTCAGAAAGTGATCAGGTTTTGTCTGCTTAGTGGATTTTTTTACTTCTCTCTGATGTTCCCATTTCATTAAACTCCTTCAGTTAACACCTTTGAGTAAGCTCCTTTTTTTTCCTGCTCTAGTACTAATCTTACCTTTATTGATTTTTCAACTAAAAAGTCTGAGGTCCTTTTCTTTCTCATTTGACCATTCCCTTCTGAAAGGGTGAAAGCAGATGCCCTGCCCATTAAAAAAAATCCTCTACTTGCTCTCAGCTCAGCTGTTTCTAGATCGCTTGTACATTGTGATATCTACTACCACAGACTTTTGTTGGTGCTTTTCTGATCAATGCCACCATTACAGATTGCAGGTATTGCCAAGATCACACTTTTTCATATGTTCACATTCCCAGCCACCAGACTTCTAAATAGTATTGGGAAGGGAAGGTGGTGGCTGATGCATCAGGTCAGAGATTCAGTCACTTCTCAACAGTTCTTCCTTCCCCCCCTTGCTAATATGAATCTCAAACCACTTCTCCTCCTGTCTCACTCACTTCCAAGTTCCCCTAAGTTGGGGATTTATAGCAGAAACTGGAAGGCACACTGCTCCTTATCAATTCATGCAGTGTTTTTTTGATGAGACAACACATTTGAATTGATATACAAACAATATTTTCTGTATTTAGTTGTGAAAACTGTGAAATGGTATGTCCTTGAGATATTGAGTAGTATAATATATATAGGAAGCTATAGGTGTTAAGCTATAGGAATCCATCAAAATACAAGTCAGGATAGAGAGGCTTGTTTAGAAATATTTGAGTTGCAGTATCAGTACATTAACACCAGTATGCCACAATGCAAAATCTAGTTGCTCTAAAAAGAGTTGCCATGTTAACAGGTAGATTTACTATGTGTTGCTGGGATACTTTTGATTCTCTTTTAGAAATCAATTGTAAACATAACTAATGACATCTCTGCCACACATTTGAGTATTATTTTTTGGGTTTAGCAGCATTTGGGATTCAAGGTCACTAGGGTCTACAAAGAACTGATAAGGCAGGAAGTGTTTATAGAAGTGAACAGAAGTAGAGAACTTAAGTTAGTTTTTCAGGCATGCTGAGAAGTATAAGAATTCTTAGACCAGGTCTCAACTGTTTTTTCCAAATCTCAGCAACTCATAGCTGATCCTTTATGAATGCTCTTGGTGACACAATTACTTGATTTATGGGTGATTCAGTTTTCACTGGTTTAGCAGCAATAAAAGCAGTTGTATGAACTAGGTGAAACAAACAATTTGCTTGCAATAGTGTTGTCCACAAAAATTTGATTAATTGCCTGGTGTGCAACAAGCCAATAATTACATTGATTATTTTTTCAGAGTTGGACAAGCCTGGGTGCTCAGGGGTATTCCACAAATCAAGAACCCCAACTATCAAGACTTTTTTATATTTATACATTTTAGCAAACAAAGGGATTAGTGTTCATTGGCTTCAAGTTACATAGTTGTCTTAATAATTAGTATCCTATCTTCTACTGGTTAATGGTTCTCTCACTTCTCATGTTAATTATTCTGCATGCTCTGTCTTCTTTTGGTGATCCCACTTCTGACACAAATTTAATGTTGAGATCCACTGGAATAATGTTAGGTTCTGATTATTAAAAGATGCCTCTCCACAAAATAAGGTGCAAATGAGACCATATGCCAAAGTCAATAGTATGTATTCTATTTAACAGTAAATGTGAAGTAGAGATACAAAGCAGGGGGGAGAGAGAGCGAGACAAGGAAAGAGAGACAGATTAAGTAGAAAGTCACCACCACAGCCCTTCTTCTTCTGGTCTTCTCAGTGGTGGGGGTCCCCAGAGTGTTCTTCTGGAGGTACCACTTCTATACAGTCAAAGTTTTGTTAACCTCCCCCAAGGTCTGAGTTCACTGAAGGATGTCTAGCCCTAAATCTTAACAAGGAAATTCTATCAAGGGATTTTTTTT
The DNA here is from genome assembly GCA_008694505.1 of Cyanoderma ruficeps. NCBI lineage: Eukaryota > Metazoa > Chordata > Aves > Passeriformes > Timaliidae > Cyanoderma > Cyanoderma ruficeps. Next base: position 199,840 of record VZDJ01000393.1, read on the forward strand.
TCCTAACACCTGGACATCACTTACAGCTTGTTTGCTGCTCTCTGTTTCATGGATTAAATCTCCCTTCTGGTTGATTAGGCTTGAAAAAAAAAGACAAAGACAAGGGTATAGTTTTCAGCACTGTCTATTCAAATACTCTTAGTACCACAGCCATGGTCATGGTTTCAGCAGTGTGAAAAATGAAGTTCACTCCTGGTAAAATTTAAAAGTTTAGTAAAGGACAATAGGTGACAAAGTTAATAAAGCAAAATTTTTAATGGCCGGGTGCTTGGCATTCAGCCAAGAGCACACCAGCTATTTTGGAGACACCCTTTATATATCTTTTCTATTGCATCATCCTATTGCATCTTCATAAACAATTATGTATATTTTAACTTTTCCCCAAACTAGTTTACATGTTCCAAGAACTGTTTAACATGGCTCCTCCTTGGGTCTGCCTTTTTAGAGCATGTGCATTTCTTGGCTGTAGTTTTAGTTCATTCTTATTATCACCTCCGGCTTGGGTTTTGGTCCATACTTTCTTCAGGCGGCAGGTGCTGATAGTTGGCATATCAGTTGCAGGGGTCTTCATCATATGTTCATTGGATGTTATCCCAACCAAGCAGGCAGTTCAATTACAAGCATAACTATATCAGCTATTTTACTACTATGTTTAAGTTTAGTTAATAGCAGAAATAAAAAATATATCTTTATAGCAAATTACTTTAACATTACACATATGGCACCCATTTTAATATTTGCGAAAAGCCAATATTACAATATGTATTTATAACAGCAGGGAAAAATTGTGACCACAACTGGAAGGTGGTCGATTTTTTCTGGCTCACTTGAGTGAAGGGATCAGCAGATAATGGCACTGCATGATGACCTGCGAGTCCCATTTCTGAGTCTTCTAGGATGCTTCTGCAGAACAAGGCGTGGTGTTGAAATGACAACTCTGGAACTGCAGCCAGGACTGGTGGGGTTGGGGCCGTTGTTCTTCGGTGCCCAATGCGACAGATCATTTACCCCTGCTTCTGCCCCACAATGGGGCAGTGACCTGAGACAGTGGTGCTGACATCGAGTCCAGCAGGTGTGAGGAAGAGGCAGCAAAGTGGCAGCACTGACCTCACACACACCTCTGCTGTTGCAGAGAAGGAGGAGGAAAACTGACACCGCAAGTCAGGAGCTGCCCCAGGCAACACCAGCACCCCCCCATCTGCCACCAGAATTGCTTCATAATACCCTGCCTTTCTGATTTGTTTTCTTGTTCTAGGTTTGAGGTGGAACCAGAGGATTCTCCTTCATCTTGTCTTTGTCCTCTGGTCCATGCTGGCTGCTATGGTGGCTGCCATCTTGGGAAGAGGGGCTTATCCACCATCTTGTTTTCTTTGCTCCCAGGGAGAGCACAGTGCCTTTCTATCTAGTGATTATTGCTGTTATCTTGGTTGTTGCTGGTTTTGTTTTTAGCAAACTGTTGTTTTTTCACTTATATCTTCTCACACTCGTCTCTCCTTATTGGTGAAAGGGGACTTGTTAAAACTAGTAAGGGAGGTAACTCATTTTTGAGTCTCCACCTTATATAATTGTCTTAAACTAAGACAAAAGTATACAAAGATCAAACATCAAAGAACATAATTTGTTAAGAAAATTTTTACATATATTCCACATTTTGCAAAACAGCAGCCATTTGTTTTCCTGAGAGATTCAATCTATTCTAGAGAGGAGCAGAAGGAAATCACTCAAAGTCTTGTCTATGACCTTACATACATTTCTGTGTCAGTATTCATAAATCATGAAATGGTCATGGGATCTTTTCTCTCAAAGATTAAAGTAATGATTAAATGCTACTTAGGCTTTAAACAATAGATAAACTATTTGAGGACGTGTTTTAATGGCGAACATGGTGGTGGTGCTAGGTTGGTGATTGGACTTGATCATCTTAAAGGTTTTTTGCAAACTTAAAAATTCTATAATTCTACAATTTTAGTAGTTATGTCTTCAGCCAATCTGCAGGACCAAAATCTTAGTTTAAACAGGCTGGAGATAACAAAAGTGAAACATCAGTAAAAACCACTTTTGTGTACTATATATATATATATATATATATATATATATATATATATAAAATATATATTTATGATTGAAATAGCTATAAAATGTATACATAACTGATTCTGTCATTTTCAGAAAAGTGAAAGCAAGAACTAGTCTTCTGATTTTACTTTACAGCTTCAAAACTCTAAAAATCATTCAGTAGGCTGCTATGATTTTGCATTGGGTTTGGATGGCAAGGTTTTGGTAGCAGGGAGGCTACACAGCTGGCTTTGAGAAGCTGCTGGAAGCTTCCCCTATGTCTGATAGAGCCAGTGACACCTGGCTCCAGGACAGAACTGCCACTGCCCAAGGCTGGGTCAATCAATGATGGTGGTAACAGCTCTGTGACAACATTTAAAAAGGGGAAAAGTTATTTCACAGGAGCAACTGCAGCCAGAGAATAGACAAGTGAGAATATATGTGAGAGAAACAGTTCTGCAGACACCAAGGTCAGTGGAGCAGGAGGAGGAGGAAGTGTTCCAGGAGCCAGAGCTATTTCCCTGCAGCCTGTGGTGAAGACCATGGTGAGGCAGCTGTGCCCCTGCAGCCCATGAAGGTTAACAGTGGAGCAGAGATCTACCTGCAGCCTATGGAGGACTCCACACTGGAGCAGGTGGATGCCTGAAGGAGGCTGTGGTCCTGTGGGAAGCCCACGCTGGAGCAGGCTCCTGACAGGACCTGCAGACCCATGGAGAGAGGAGCCCATTCTGGAGCAGATTTTCTGGCAGGACTTGTGACCCTTTGGAAGGGACCCATGCTGGAGCTATATGAGAGGAACTGTAGCCCATGGGAAAGACACATTGGAGAAGTTTGTGGTGAACTGTCTCGCATTAGAAGGGACCTCACACTGGAGCAGGGGAAGAGTGTGAGGAGTCTTCCTCCTGAGCAGGAAGGAGTGGCAAAGACAAGGTGTGATGAGCTGACCACAACCCCCATTCCCTGGTCCCTTGTGCCGCTGAGGCCAGAGAAGGTAGAGAATTCAGGAATAAAATTAAGCCTGGGAAGAAGGGAGGGATGGGGGGAAGGCATTTAAAGATTTGGGTTTATTTCTCATTATCATACTCTGATTTGATCAGTGACAAGTAATTTCCCCAAGTCAAGTCTGTTTTGCACGTTGTGGTAATCAGTGAGTCATCTCTCTCTGTCCTTATCTCAACTCAGGAACCTTTTGTTATATTTTCTCTCTCCTGTCCAGTTGAGGAGGGGAGTGATAGAGCAGCTTTGGTGGGTGCCTGGCATCCAGCCAGGGTGAATCTGCCACAAATTTTCACAAATAAGAGACAGAAAAATGCAAAATTGCATTATTTAGGGTCACATAAGTTGAACATTTTTAAAATATGAACTTTGGATGTGTTGTCTTTTGAGTTGCCAATTTTAAGGGCCGATTTTCAACATCAAAAGCAGCCATTGATCTGTGTTGAAAAAGGAGGGCTCATTTACATCAGGTCAGGCACTTCATTTGTGTAATCAAATTTTAGTCCTTTTTTTGAGTGTTTGAACGCAAGCATTGTTTATTTCAGAAGTTTGCAGGTGGAGGCACTTGATAAATTATATGCTTTCTTCATCCTGAAACTGGACTAATATATAGATGCCTACTGATTATATGAGCAAAATATAAGGGTTCCTTTTTCTTTTCTTTCTCTTGATGGACCTACTATTTTCTTCCATTTTTTGGGAGGAAAACCACCCTCAATGACTTGTCCTTATCTACTGTTCCATTACTATCTTCCAAACCCATCTGTGCCCAAGTTTTCCCCTTGTAAGGCTAGTGATCAGCTATGTTTTATTGCAAATAAATACCATTAGGAATAATGATAGATGCCACACCATATATGTTTATAGAAATTCTCTGGGAATCTGTAGGAAAGGGTTATGGTTTGAAGGAGAGGTTGTTTATCTTTAAATAATGATCACTTTGCAAATTGACTATTCTTGTTCCAATATAAGACTCATTTTGGTAGACCAGCTCATTAAATCAAGTTAAATACAAGCAGGACAGTTCAACAGATAATCACAAAATGTTGGTTTGGGGTTTTTTTGCTAGACTTTTAAGTACATCAAATGCATAGTGTTTTACTAAATAGAGCAGTTTCATTAAAATTTAATTAAAACTTTATTTCATTACTGATTTAATAATATGCTTTAATGTTATTGTGGTACTTAAATTACTTCAGATCCCTTAAATGTGAGAACTTCAGTCCTAGTTCCAGATTTGCTTTTGCTTCCATCTTTTTGTACTGTGAGAGTCTAAATAGGGCAGAATCTCATATAAAAGTGCAATTTATTGATGACTGTTTTTTCCACTTTAAAAATGTTGGTGCCACCACATCTCTAGATATAGAGATATTAAAATCTTAGGAAAATTATTATTAAAATAAAATTAATGAACTGCAGTAGGCTTGCCATAATGAAACAGGAATGTAAAATATACCTACCTCCCAGTTCCCTCAAGGAGAAACTTGAAAGTGTCTGATGAGTAAACATGAAAAATGGGTGGATGGGTGAAAATTTAAAGGTGTTTTTATGCCTTATAAAACTATTGCCCTAAATGAAGTTTAGTAATTACTTCTCTTGTGATTGATCTCTAGGCAGCAGTTGTGGTGGTATTCAACTTTGCTATGGTTTTGCTGATTTTTCCTGCTATCCTGAGCATGGACCTGTATCGTCGGGAAGACAGGAGACTGGATATATTCTGCTGTTTTACAAGGTGAGAATGTGTGATAGAATTACAGTCTATGAGGTGCATCCTTTTTGTTTACCAATCAGTGTTACTGTCCCTTGTCAGGAGTGGGAGTTCATTGCAGTGGGACAGCAGCAGGGTCAGTATGTTATTGCCATGGTTTTTATTGCTGAATTACATTGCTACACTCACATACACACTTTTTCCTTTATTCATACCTACATCCATTTTAGCCATTGGAGGACAACTTTCTGGAAGCATGTAAAAGTCATGCTTTAGTAATAGCTCTATTTTTAAAATTTTATGGGATATTGCTGGTATTGGTAAACCTTGGAAGACTTAAATCCAGTCTTGGGCTACTCAGAAGCCTTACTTAATCACTCTGCTAATTTTTTCTTTTTGTGTCTTGAAACTTAAATACATAAAAATAATGTAAAAACTATAAAATTACTTCTCTTTAGCCTACTTCTTTATAGGACTATGAAGAATTCAGAATGATCAGTACCACTGCAAGATAATGATTGATAATCTTTCTGTTATGGCTCCAATAATAATTTAGAATGGTAGTATGCACACTATTACCTAATGTACATCCAGTTCTGAGGTCATGGGTAGGCTAGGAGGAAGCTATTGCCATCAGTAGAACCACCGCTTAGAGACAAAGCATATTTTCTACATTAGTTTTTACTTTTGCCTGCAATGAAGAGGATAACCTGCATTTCTATACATGTACTCTCACATGCAAGTCATAATCAGTATGTAGAGAAATGCCTTTGTGTCTTCTTAGACTTTCACACCCACATGGGAGCAGACACAGTCTGACCTTTTTAACTTTGATGTCAGAGAGAGAAAGTGCTTCCCTAAATTTGCTTTTGAGGTAGTCATTAGAGCAGGGAGTTGATCAGAAGCCAGGACTCCCTCTTTCTGTTTCTGATTCAGCCACAGTTTCACTGGATGGTCTAATGTGCTTGAATTTTGGAGCCCCAATTCTCAGCACAGGGCTGTCAGACCTTCCATTTATTCCTACATCTAAAGTTGTACCAAATGAGAATTAAAATTTGAGCCCATGTACATATAAAGAAATTCAGTTAATAAGACCTTGTTTGTTTAGGTAGGCAACATTTTCTTCCTTTTTGTAGGATTTTTCCACTTGGTGAAAAATCTCTGATACTGTTTTCTATCAGTGTAGTGGTTTTATGTTTATTTGGTTTTGTTTTGCTAAATTTAGTGTAGTGGTTTGAGTGTTTATTTTTTTTCCCTCTGGGAGATAGGATTTGGGAGAAAAAGGCAAAACAGGTTCAACTTAAAAGTAAACAGATAGAAAACGGATAGATTTTATTAACACACACACTAAAAGAAGAAGAGGAGAGGGAAAAAAAACTTTTAAAAGTTTTTTTTTTACAAGTGTTTTTTTTTTTACAAACAACATAGAGACAAAACTTGTGATTTTTAGTCCGTTTTACTATTTGAATACAGTCTTTTATCAATTTTTTAGAAGAGGAGTTTCTAAGTTTACTATGGAATTTTTTTTTATTGACAATTTAGAACAGTTTTTTGCGAGTTTGAATTTTACAGAAACAGCTGCTTGGGGAGATTTTGGGTTTATGTGGATTTTTTTATTAGCAGTTTTTCAAGCTGCTTATGGGTTATAAGAACTTAGGTATCTGGGGTGTTACTTTTTAAAGATATATAACTTAAATGCAAAGGATTTTTTATTTTAAGGAACAGAGTTTTTTACTTTTTTATTGGCGCTGGGGTTTTTTTATTTTTTTTTTCAGGCATTTTATAGGATTACAAGAATTAAAAATTCTAATGCAATATTACTCAGTTTATCACAAGTACTTTTGGTCAAAAATCTATAAATAAATAGTCATCTTAAATGCATATTTTTTTCATGATTTAAAAGATATTCTACATATAGAGTTCATTTTTATAGCTCAATAAATGTCCAGCCAGCAGGCAACTTTTCTATTTTTCTTCTAATTAGTTTTTTACTCACTCTTTTTATCTGACTGTTATGCTGAGTCTTTTTTATATTCACTCTATCTCTCTTTTTTCTTTTTTTAAGAAGAGTTAAGTTTTAAAAGCTTTATGTTGCTAAAAAAAAGAGTTAAATCTGCCCAGGCCAGCAGTAGTTATGTAATTTTTGCTGGCTATAAAAACTCAAAGCCTTGCTGATAGAAAAAGCTGGCANGGCTGAAAAAAAAAAAAAGAGACTCAAACACAGTCTCAGCTTTATATAAATATTCCCAAAAGTCACATTTTGTTTTCTCAGTAATTAAATTACATGCTAATAGCTAAAAACTAGCCCCTAATAAATCTTTTTCAAAAATTCTAAAATACTGACAAAGCAATAATCTATATTTTTCTTTAACTAAAAAAAACAAACTGTGTTAACTTATAACAATATATATAAAAAACATACTCTACAACCAAAACCCATAATCTATCCTAAAACCTTTAACAAAAAATACCTAATAAAACTCAAAACCAACCACTAAAATTCTAAAATCAAAACTACAAAAAAACCAAAACCAACTACACTCCAATAAAAAAAACACCCTATAAAAGATCCAAACATCTCAAAAATAATAAACACTAAAACACAACTCCTCCTAACACCCCAACTATCAATACTAAAATAAATATTCAAAACAAAAATTCCCTCTACCCATCATACCACCAATACCACATAAAATAAATAAATTGCCCTCATCACACAACGCACCCATATGAAAAAACTAAATCACCCTAAAATTTAAAAAATAATTGCAAATTAACCTAAAAATAAAAACTTTAATCTTACTAACAAAAAAAAACCAAACAAATAACACATACTAAAAAACCTCTACCATATAAGTAACTACCAACAAAAAAACCCACATTGCACTCTTTTTACAAATAATTCTTATCACATTATAAAAATAGAACAAAAATATAAAACAACCATATAAAATCCCACAGAGCAAATCACACAAACTGCTAAAAAAAAATCAAACCAACTCACTCAACTCAAAACCATTCCATTAACCCTAAACATTACTAAAAAAAAAAAATTGACCAAAACTCTACCTCTACACTAATTCATAAATAATAACCAATACTCTATAAAAATAATTTTTAAAAAACCTAATTAACAACACAAAAACCCCCAATTTAAACAACTAAAAATAAAAAAACACCTACCAAAATAAAAAAATACCTATAAAATTCCACCATATAAATACCCATATCCCCAAAAATAAAACTAATAAAACCCACCCAAACAATAAAAAAATAAATCAAACTACAAAAATAAAAATATCAAAAGCTTAAATTAACAACACCAAAAAAAATTCCTAAGTCAATAAATTCATAATACCTCAAATCATCAAAATAAAAATATCGCCTATAAATAAACACAAAGCCAAAAAATAAATCTATCCATAAACAATATTTCTCAAATTGTCCATAACTATAACACATATACTACAATCAAACCAAACAAATAAACCCCTATAATATAATAAAAAATAATCCAAATATAAATATAAAAAAACTAAGAAAATAATTATATAACACTACCCCAAACACACCAAAATAAACACTGTATACTCACAATAATGAAAACCACCACAAAATAACTAAAAACCTACCCTATACCTCCCATAACACCATTCCAAACCTTAAAAAATAAATTCTTTAAAAACATAATACCCCTAAAAAATTAAATCAAACAATAAAACTAATTTCAAAAATAACCTTATCAACGCCTAAACTAAAAACCAGAACATTAAATAAATATGCCATATCCCCTACCACACACCAACTACCAAAAAAATAAAAAAATTCAATAAACTATTATAAACTACCTTAAAAACACTAAATAAAAAATTTTCAAAAATTAAAAACATCTAACAAAAAGCATCTAATTAATTATGCCCAAAATTCCACCAACATAACAAACCCTACCCAATCTAAAGTCCTACATACAATAAACAAAAATAAAATCCCAATAATACACATAAAAAATACAAACAAACCCCTCCATAAAATTATCTTTACTGAAAAAGCAAATTACACATAATAAATAATACAAAAAATAACACAATCTATACCTCAAAAAATTAATTATTAAATAAAAACCATATATAAATATCACTTTTTATTAAGTATCACTATCATTATCTATATATAACTATATATTGTTTCTATATTAATATATACATATCTAAATATGTTTATATATAATTAATATATATATATTTTAATAAATTAGCAATGTAAAAATAAAAAATAAAACTATATTTGGTTAGTTTTTTATTTGTTTTTCTGGAGATTTAGGCTTCGGTGGGCTACAGGTGTGAGCTTTCTGGTGGGTTTTTTTGTTTTTTTCATTTTAGAGTAGGTTTAAACAGTTTTAAGAAAAAAGAAAAAAATATACGTTCTGGAAGCTTTTTTGCTTCAGCTAGTTAAACTAACTAAAAGTAAAAAAGATTTTCATCCAGCTGCTGTTTGTGGTTTTGATGAACAACACTGTTTTGAGAAAAAAAAAATGCAGAGGAGTGAACGCTGTTTTTCAAAACAAACTGCACATTTTTTCTTTTCTTGCTTTGCTTTCAGAACCAGTCTTAAAGATACTGAACTTAATATACAGTACAAACAGAACAGACGATTAGGGATACAAGCATCATAAAGTTACTCTAGGATAATCAGCAATTTGCTTTTATTTACAGAAGGAAGCTTGCTTATGACTTTTTTCTTATAAACTAGGTATTGACTACAATAAATGCTTCCAAAAATACTTCTATAATTTTGTCTCTTCATGTTGCCTGTCCTTTCTGGAAATTAATCCTCATATTTGTTTACATCAATTTTAAAATACACAGTTAATGTATGGCAGGTGGTTTCAACCTGCCTCACAGAAGTCTGATATCATTCAGAAGGTCCAAATAGTATTTTAGAGTTACTTTAATAGTTCTGAACAGAACTCAGTATGTCATGCATTTACATTTTGATCTTCTAAATAGTTTAATTCTCAGCATGGTCATGTAGATGTAATTCACACATATATCATGCTTTCAGACTGTGTGCAACTACCTGGTTATTGACCTGATTAGTATGTGTAATTGAGTGATGTAAGTGGATGCCAGTGTCTTCAGACATGTTGGTTCCTTCTTTCTTGGGCACAAGAAGCATGCAGAAACAGGCTCAGAGGCCCACACTTGAAACCATGTCTAGAAAATACTTTCTAAAAGTGCAGAAGGAAATCCTCATCAAAACATTATGCTTAATTAACATAAACAATTTAGCTGTAGTGGAAGCAGTCTGATGAAAGCAGATTATCCTATCTAGCCTGATTAAAATTAATACCTACCAAAATACGAATGATGTTTTTCTCTTCTCTTGCAGTCCGTGTGCCGCTAGAGTGATTCAGATTGAGCCTCAAGCATATGTGGAAAATAGTGATAATACTTACTACAGTACATCCCCATACAGCCATCACAGTTTTGTACATGAAACTCAGATTACAATGCAGTCTACAGTGCAGTTACACACAGAATATGATCCTCATGCACAAGTGTACTACACCACAGCAGAGCCTTGCTCAGCAATATCTGTGCAGCCAGTGACAGTGATGCAAGATATCAGCTGCCAGAGCCCAGAAAGCACAAACTCAACAAGACATTTACTTTCCCAGTTCTCAGACTCCAGTATGAATTGCCTTGAGCCACCCTGTATGAAATGGACACTCTCATCTTTTTCAGAAAAGCATTATGCTCCATTCCTGCTAAACCCAAAAGCTAAGGTAATCAGAAAACTATTTACCTGTTTTTCAAAAATAGACTTCTGCCTTGCCCAGTAGGAAAATTATCCTGACAATAATATTAAATATCAGGAATTAATGGAATTATTTTGGAATTACAATTCTTAATATTTTTACACTTAATTTCACACTTTAAAGGTTTTATCTTGGTAGTGCTATAATGACATACTTTTCAAATAGAAGTTGTTAATAGGGGTTTTGGTGACTTTTGGTAACTTAAGCTCATGAACAGTGAAACCCAATCTATGTTTAACTTCATCACCATATAAATTTCCTGTTCACTAAAATACAAATTAGTCTGGCCTTGTAGTGTGTGTATGTGTGCATAAATATATAAAAGCTTAAAAATATAGTAATTTGCATTAATTTTGAACCTGGTTCTGTGTGCTATTATGAGTTATTAATTTCTTTAGGAACATAAAACCAAAGGCATTTCCATTTTCTGTTGCAGATTGTGGTTATTTTTCTTTTTCTGGGTTTACTTGGGTTCAGCCTATATGGAACTACCCGGGCTAGAGATGGACTGAATCTCACAGACATTGTACCACGAGAAACCCAGGAATATGACTTTATTGCAGCACAGTTCAAGTATTTCTCATTTTACAACATTTATATAGTGACACAGAAAGCAGACTATCCCAGTCCCTACGTCCAGCACTTACTTTATGAACTTCACAAAAGTTTCCGTAATGTGACATACATTTTGTTGGAAGAGGATAAGCAGCTTCCCAAAATGTGGTTGCACTACTTTCGAGACTGGCTGCAAGGTAAGAGAGAGAATTGCATGAACTTTTCTTTTTAATTCTACAGTAGCAAGCAATTATTCACTGTAGTAATGACCTTCTCTTCCAATACAGTCACATGTTTTAAACTATGCCAAGGTTCTGATCTGAACTCAGAAATCAATTCAATGTTTCTCCAACACTTAAATTCTTTGTGGCAAAGGTTACTCCCCAATAAAACAGTTTTGGAGGTTTAAAAGATTATATCCATGAGAGGTCATTTCACATCATTAATTTCTAAATGGCTAATGAAGAGTTCTGCTTTATAATTAATGGTCAAATATGGCCTAGTTTCTTGGGAAGATGCCCGAGTTCCTTCACTCCTGAAGTCCGGCCCTGGCTAGCTCTGGACCTCAGGGAAGGATCTGGGCGAGGATGCGAACAAGATAAAAGGCGCTCTAACTCCTCGTGGGAAATGACCCCACAGATTTAATGTAGGAACATGCTTCTCCAAATCCAGGAGGAGAAAGAGGGAGAGGGACCCTTCGTCCAAGGGGTTTTAAGCCCTAAGGGGGAGGGGACGAACGGGGGTCTGTTGACCAATTGGGGTGGACCCAGGGGGAGGAGAGATACAGGGGGTATCAGGTAAAGGAAGGTGCAAGGATACATTGGGAAGGTATAATCAAGGAACACCCGGTGCAAAAATGAACTAATTACTTGGTGCAATACAACAGGAAGACAAATGTTTGCTGAGTGTTTTGAGAACAGTAAATGAAGAGTCCTGGTCTAGCAATGTATTTTTTGCACAGGCTTGTCATGATCCGCTAATACAAGCAGGTGTTGTGATGGGTCATTTATTGATCAAAATTTATTGTGCAAAAGACACAACAAAATTACAGTTTAAATCAAAACAATGCACCTTTATTGAGTGCCCACAACACGGTAATCCGATAGAGGAGAAAGAGAGAGAGAGAGAGGGGAATAGCTACCAACAGAAGAGACTAAGTCCTTGTGGTCGTCAGCCAATAGATCCGTCTTCTTCCATGGGGAGATCTTGAGTTTTGGTTAACCTAGGGCGTATTTTTATACTCTTTTCCAAAGCAACAGGCAGTTGGCCAAAAGGTGGGGAGATTGATATGAGGGTCATACAGAACAGACCAGTCCGGCAGGAAGCACATTCAGTCCACTGTGACTTGCCCATTGTTTCTGCTCTGGTTCCGATGGGAATGCATGCCAGTTTTTCGGTCCAGCAAACACACCTGCAGGCAACACTTGGAAACGTCCCACCTCAGCCAGGCCAGAATGCCTGTGTTGGGGTTTTAGAGTTTTCAGTCTCTGTCCTCAACAACAGTCGTGAAGCAGATGAGGGATCTTCGGACCGTCTCTTACACCACCTCGTGACTCACGATTGTTGTCAAGAGAGCTCCATCAACAAGATTCCGTAGTGTTGTTGTGAAGTCTTCAGGATTTGTCAATGTTGGCAGCATATCCCGGAAAGCAGAGCAAAATTTCAAGGAGAGAAAAGAAACAAGAGGAAGAAATAGGAAACGATAAACAATTATAAACAATAGCAATTAATTAACCACAAATAATGTCAATAATAAAAATTAAAACAAATTTTTCAAACAATCAATCAAAACAAAAATCAATTCAATATATATACTCAAATTTCTTATAAAAAATTTATCTTACTTTAATATAATCCATTTTACAATCCATAATTATGGCTTACTCATGTAGTTCATATTGTGTCAATAGCCTTAGGGATGTCCACAGGGGAAGGGAAATTGACCATATTGTGTGCATCCATTATAGATGTCAATTGTGTTACCCGTTTAATCATTCTCCAATTCATAATGTATAGGATTGCAAATAAAACAAAACAAATCAAAACTTACATCAAAAGAACAACAATAGGATGACACAATTTGTTCAGGACACTTGTGGCAGTAGGTGGCCACCCAAAAAGAGTATCCCATCACCTGTGTTTGGCATCTTTTCTTTCGCTTTCCAAAACATGATAAATTTCTTTTACATTGTGATGAACAATTACTAAGGTTTTCTGTCCGTTTTTCTTGATCTTTTCCAAAATTTTGATTAAATCTTGATGAAGCAACAATTGCTTTACCAAAGTAAGGTTCATCCCAATGGGGGTAGGCAATAGTTTGTGGATCAGTGTATAATTGGACTGTAAAAGGTGATAAGAAGTAACTGGGGCTAAATAAGAAAAATCACATCCTATGATTTTGGTAAAGTTACAAACACAAAAATTTGAATGATTTTTATTATCCACTACTACATTTTCTACAAATACAACATCACAAGCAGTTCTCAAGCATGCACATCCATTGCCTATATGCACACGCACTGTCTCAGGAGTCTTGTTAGGGTGAACTTCAAAATGACAGATATTTTGTTCTGTGTCCAAACAAATGTCTTGAGCTATAATTGCATTACTTTCACAGATAAACCCTAGTTGTTCCCAAGCGATACAAGATTCTAAATTAACAGTTTGCCATTTCTCACCAATTTGACGGGCCCATTCTCTGTACTCAAAAGGATAGAGAATAGCTCCATCATGGTTCAATCCTAATGCAGTGATAGGGGATATCAAATATACTGAAGCATTACATATGTTTAACACAAAAGCTGTGGCTGTGTTTGTAATGGGGTTGTAAGTAAAATTCACTAAGTTCCACCAGGATTGGAATTCTCTTTAAAAATCAGTGGCACTGTCCCAAATTATTTTCTGAATTTCAGTAGGAAAAATGCCCTTTTCGTCCTCTCTTATAATTGAGGCAGCAACTGACTGCATCCACAATTGAGTCTGGATGCAGCTGAAAGCCAAAGAAATGTTGCTTTGAGCAACGCCAAGTGTGTCAATTATCAATTTGTGGTCATTCATATTTATCTTTTCCCAATTTGGTAATATGTTTGATAACAGCCACTGATGGGTTTCTAGGACCAATAAGGACAACTGCAGTGGTTGTTGTAATTTGGTCAAATCTCTAGTTGTGGCAACCAATTTATTCATTAGTACTTCTGACGTAAAGAGATCCTTCCACTTTTCTGCGTCCTACCTTAAATTTTACCACGGCCACTCAGCTGGTTTTTGGCCATGGGGTTGTGGTAGGATGCAGAAAAGTAACACTAGTTTTATCATGGTTTATGTGGTTCTCATGTCCCTCAGAGTTCTCCTGTGAAAAGTAAGCACAACAGAGTCTGCCACCAGGAGGCAGAAAATTAGAATCATGGAAATTATCCAGTGTGTATTTATTCGATGCTCTTTCCCTAGAGCATCAAAGGCTACCCATGTATATTTATTCAGAGGGGGTTTTAGCACTAGTGGTACTTCCCCTACAGTAGGGAGGTCCACCAAAACAGGCTGTCCAGGGTAACATGCTGGATTCTTGGAATCACTTGGTCCCCGTAGTGAGGGAATTATGCTTGGAGCTGTCGGGCAAAAAGCAGAAGCATCAGTAAACCAAGAATTTTCTGACTTTTTTGGGGGAAAGGGAGGGGCTAATTTAATGACTGAGGTGGGTTTGTCTTGGCTGCTATCCAAGTTTTCTGTTTCTTGTATTGCCAGATTTTTTACAGCTCCTTCAGTTATTGAGAAGATGTTACAATAATGTTCAATCTGAGCATATCACTTTCTTACTGAGGCCCTCTGGGCCACCCCGTCAGCTGGGGGGGGGTCCCAGTAGTGACTGTCTTAATAACTTTGAAAGGGCTTCTCAAGACAATTGGTTGTTGTCGTGCAATCTTCTCCACTTCTATAAGAGCTAAGCTAACCACAAACAATCCCTTTTCCCAGGTCATATATCCTTTTTCAGCATCTTTGAAACCACGGGAATAAAAACCAACAGGCCATGTCAGACCCTCAGGGCTCTGCTGCCATATGTGTACTAACAACCCTGAGGAGGCAAATCCCCATTCCACCTGGAAGACATCTGTAGGACAACTAGGGCCAAGGACTTGGTGAGCAGTTGCTTCAAAAATCAGTAATTGTATTGCTTCTTCCTGAGAAGCAGTCCATTTCCATAGGCAGGCGGCTTTGTGCATGCTTTCCAAAAGTTGCTTGGGGGTACTAACTGTAGCTAAAGGGTCTCCCCTTCCAAAGGATTAATTCCCCCCGGTCCAGAAATCTGCACACTGTGTCAGGGACTGTGTGTCACATTTGTCCCCTGTTGTTAAGAAAACTCCATGTCCCCAATATCCATTGGCCTCCTGTTCAGTTAGTTTAATTTGGTCTCCTCCAGTGAGAGACACTCGGAAGACATATTCTGTTGCTGATTCTTGTGGGAGCCGGCAGTACTCTTTCTTTAACTTAGCCAATTCAGTAGCACTGTATGGTATTTTTTTAGTTGTGATATGCGGCTCAAAATCTTCATCATTTATATAATTATACTCTGTTTTAATCAGGGGTCTTAGACGAGGGCAGCAGTTTTCCCCACAATTATTTACTAATTCCAATTCCTTCTGGGGGTATATTTGATTAATGTGGGGAGTTTCTTTTTCCTCTGCCTCCTTTGGGGAGTCAGCATTCCTTGAATTCTTAGAATATTCATCTCTCAAGGTAGCCTGTTGCAAATGACTTTAATTTCTTTCTTCATCTAATTGTTGCTGGAAAATTCTCACTAAATTTTGAAGAGAATCTATAATTGTTTCCTGCTCATTTCACTGCTTAAAGTGCTTTTCTATAGTGGCCATAAGGCACGCTCCTAAAACAGAACAAATTGTGGTTTTATCTCAGCCAAATCTAAATTTTGTTTCATGTTGTAAAAAACATACTCTATCAATCATACTCTCTAAATTAAACCAGTTATTTTGACTTCACTCCTCTCCTCCAGGGGAGGGTCTGGCATTATGTTTTGCTAACAGAGCATAAAATGCAGCTTTGTCTTTTGCATTAGTGTTTACAGTAATTTTGTGAAGGGATCAGAAACCACTACAGGGAGGTAAGATTTAATTACACACACAGCTCTGCTGTGTCTCCCTTCGCTTCCCTGGGTGGGTGAAGAGACCAAATCTGCCTGGGAGGTACTCCTTAAGTTACTTATGGTTATCTCTTTGCTACACCAAGCAGTCTGGATTCACACACACTCAAAACAGTTTTCCCTTTTGCACTAAGAGATCTTTTGTGAGATTCTGAAGACAGAGCCCTCAACTGAGTATGGGGTGCTTTTATTTCCTAGGCGTGTGCAGTTTGCGGGAAATTCGAGTCACCGAAACCTCTTTCCCCTGTTACAGACTACACACAACCCTGCAAAACTCTCAGTCTGTCAGAATCCTGTCCGTGACGCCAGTTTAAATGCTACAATCCGCTAATACAAGCGGGGGTCGTGATGGGTCATTTATTGATCTCAGTGCAAAAGACAACAAAATTACAGTTTAAATCAAAACAATGCACCTTTATTGAGTGCCCANAATAGATCCGTCTTCTTCCGTGGGGAGATCTTGAGTTTTGGTTAACCTAGGGCGTATTTTTATAGTCTTTTCCAAAGCAACAGGCAGTTGGCCAAAAGGTGGGGAGATCGATATGAGGTTCATACAGAACAGACCAGTCCAGCAACAAGCACAATCAGTCCACTGTGACTTGTCCATTGTTTCTGCTCAGGTTCCAATGGGAATGCATGCCAGTTTTTTGGTCCACCAAACACACCTGCAGGCAACACTTGGCAAATGTCCCACCTCAGCCAGGCCAGAATGCCTGTGTTGGGGTTTTAGAGTTTTCAGTCTCTGTCCTCAACAACGGTCGTGAGGCAGATGAGGGGTCTTCGGACCGTCTCTTACAAGGCTTAACTTTCAGCATGAGTGATCCTGTTAGCTTCAGCTGGGACTGTTGGCATGAAGAAAGTTCAGTGGGGTTTAGGCCTTTGATTGGATTGGGAGATTACTAAACATTCTAGACTTCCAATCAAGTATCCTCACTTTTTCTATGGTGCTACTTTTTCTGTGCTGAACTGTAACTGAGAGGGCGGTGTTATAGGTAGTGTGATGACAATTGCATTAAAGTGGGCTTAAAAAGGCATGATATTATAACTATTTGTGTTGAGGAAAATAATCCGTTTGTGTTTAAAATATTTAGCAATGTTACATCTCAGAAAATGTGGCAGTACTCTTGTGAGCAAACACATCCTGCACGGAAATACTTCTGTCCTACCTCTGTGTTGGAAGAATCCTAAAGAAAGCTTTTGCAAACAGAAAAATAAAGTATGCTGACCTACTGAGACTGTAAATTTGGAACATTACTGTTTACAGATGACCAATGCAGCTACGATTCTCAGAAAACATGCACATAACTGCTAGTATTTGGAGTGCCTTTAGCTTATTGCACATCTTTTTTTCAGAGGCTCACTTGTATTTTGCTTCCTAGTATCAAATCATATTAACATTTTCTATTATCTGAAAATGAAACAGAAGACAGTTAACATTAATAATTTGTTTAAACTGGAAATGTTAACATTATTTTTCTAAGTGACTGAATGTAAATATGGTAGCTTAACTTCTCTGATGGCTCTTAATTAGGCATGTTTTTGCAAAGGGAAGCCTTGCCCACTGTTCACATGAATTAGCAGGAATTCCTTCTTCACCCCCATTCCAGCATCAAACATATTTTTGGAGGATTTTATATTCTTCTTTATAACATTTAAACAATTGCCTTAGCTTGTATAATTTCTTTGCAGAAAGGGGTCTACAAGTTACTTTTATCTTTCCGTCCAGGCACATTTCATTAATTGCATCTATCTTTAAAACAGATTGAAGGCCTTTTAAAATCACTTGTGTGAACAATTTATAATAAAATATTGTTGCTCTGCTGTTAATTTCTAAGTGTTACATGGAATTTTTATAAGTGAAATTTTGAAATCCTTCAGAAAGTAATCACAACTGATAGTGGTTTCTTGGTATTCTTTCTACAGACTTTCAATTTCATCAGTGTACAAGGCCAGTAATAAAATGATGCAAAGTGTAAAGTGGTTAAGCCAGCTGAGAAATAAAGATATAAAAAGAGAGCTGGATTTGAGTGATGATCAAGCTTGTAAGAACTGTAGCATACACTGGAGGGGAAAAAAAAAGTGAAATAGCTAAGTTTCCACACACTCTAGTAATGTAAAATGTAACTTGCAAACACAATTTGGTAATGTTGCATGCAAATGCATATATTTGGTATTGTGTCTGCTGTGCTCTGTGTCAGGAGTTTGATATTAGTCTGAAAGTTCTGTCTCCATATATTGTCTAGCATAGCAACTTGTCTGTTCTTCAAACTGTCCTTTGAAGGTCTCTCCTTTTTCCCTACATTCTTCAACAGCCTCCTCTTAACTCCCAGTAATCTTCTACATGATTATGATGATAGCACAAATGCTTTCACATAACCACTTTCTAAGAGGCTGAAATGGAGTTAGAGATGTATTCAGGAAGGATGGATTTGTATTTATGCACTGCACAGAATCCCAGAATGATTGAGATTGGAAATGACCTCTGGAAGTCATCTGGTCCAACCCCCGTGCTCAATCTCAAACCAGTTTCCCAGGACTATGTTCAAATGGCTTTTGAATATCTCCAAGGAGGGACACTCCACAACCCTCCTAGGCAACCTGTTCCAGTGATAAGTCACCCTCACATTGAAAAAGGGTTTCCTTATGTTTAAATGGCACTCCCGCATTTCAGTTTGTGCCCACTGCCTCTAGTCCTATCCCTGGGCACCACTGAAAAGACCCTGACTGTGTTTTTTGCATTCCTACTTGAGGTATTTATATACATTGATGAGATTCCCCCCTGAGCCTTCTCTTCTCCAGGCTAAACAGTCCAATCTTTCTCAGCCGTTGTTCATATGTAAGGTGCTCCAGTCCCTTAAACATTTTTGAGGTCCTGTGCTGGATTCTCTCCAAGTAGCTCCATGTCTTTCTTGTACTGGGGGGCCCAGAACTGTACAAGGCATTCCAGGTGTGGCCTCACCAGGGCTGAGTAGAGGGGAAAGATCACCTCCCTCAACCTGCTGGCAATACTTTGTCTAATACAGCCCAGAATATCATTAGCCATCTTTGTTGCAAGGGCACACTGCTGGCTCATGTTCAACTTTGTGTCTGCCACCTCCAGGGCCTTTTCTGCCAAGATGCTTTCCAGCAGGTCGGTCCACAGCATGTACTGGTGCATGGGGTTGTTCCTTCCCGGGGGCAGGACTTTGTACTTCTCCTTGTTGAATTGCATGATGTTCCTGTCAGCCCATTTCTGCAGCCTGTCCAGGTCCCTCTGGATGGTAGCACAACCCTCTGGCATGTCAACCAGTCCTCCCAGTTTTGTGTAATCTGCAGAGTTGCTGAGGTTACATTCTGCCTCATCTTCCAGATCATTAATGAAGATGTTGAACAGGACTGGACTCAATAATTACTCTGGGGGTACACTGCTAGTTACTGGCCTCCAACTAGACTTCATGCCACTGATCACTACCTTCTGGGCCCATTTGGCCAGTTTCCAACTGACTACTGTCTACTCATCCAGCCCATACTTCATCAGCTTCTCTATGATGATCTTATGGGACACAGTGTCAAAAGCCTTTCCCAAGTCAAGGTAGACAATATATCCCCTCGTCTACTAAGCTGGTAATTTCATTGTAGAAGGTTATCATGTTGATCAAGCATGACATCCCCTTGGTCATGCTGATTGCTCCCAATTACCTTCTTGTCCTTTGCATGCCAAGGGTTTTGTTTTTTCCTTGGATTCTTTTAGCTCTTGTTTCAATTTATCGTATTCTTTTATCCTTTATTCCTGCCATTGGCAAGCAGATTTTAAGCATAATGCAAGTGCATGAGAAATTATATTTTCTCCATTTTATCTGTCAGTGATTTCAGCTGTTCATTTATTTTCTCTTTAATTTTTTCCCACTCAAACCAGTTATCTACCAGCCAAGGGTTATGATCACTGTGCCACCATGAGCAATCTGTTAAATCTGTTTTCCCGTATCGTTTGTCATGACCCTGCTCACTGCACAAATTTGTTACGAACAAGAGGGGAGAGCTTAGACAAGTCCCTGCCTTTGCCCAGGTTTCTGGCAGTAGACAACAGCTTTATTTAGGCGGCCAGCACCCCAAAACCCACTCTCACTTGCAAGTTCTTAATAATGACCGATCGTGTCTATTACAACATGAATTATTTATTGAATAGACACAAGGAAAAGACAGACATGAGACTTTAACAGGCTTACTACACAGGATAAACAAAAAGAAACTACTAGTAGGTTCACAAGATAGTGCATGATAATAAAGGTACCTATATTACAGCTAGCAAAGAAATAGTATAGATTAGGACTAAATGTCGCTTACCAACAAATGATAGTGGTGTGTAGAAGTCTCCTAATTTCTCTCAATTCTAAAAAAAGTATCTTGATACCAATGTCTCAGCATCGAGGAGAACTCTCCACACACTCAGAGTGTATAAGAGATTTCTGATTTTATGAAAATCATAGTGGTCTTTCATAATTTGTAAAAGTGCTTGTGTCTGTCAGTCAGAATTTTTGCTTTTCCTTTTCCATGCATTCAAGGAAGGATATTTATTGCTGGCTAAGGGTGTTTTCAGCCAAGATAATTCATCACAAGACAAACCATTCCGCTGACTTAGCCATGGGGGAAGTAGATAAGTTTTGGGGTGAAAGGTCCTGTCACAGGGACTTTGAAGTCCCTTCAAGGATGTCAGAATATCTACTGTTAAATCATCCTCTTTCTGGGCTGGTGCTGAAGGGCTGCATATAGCAAGTTTGGCAGTCTTATTTCATCGCTTTGTTCTCAACTTGTTAGCTTTACAAGTGGGTATGACTTTGTAGGATGACCTGGGAGGCAGTTTTCCAAGTGAGGAGGAAAGAATTTATAAATGGGAATGAATACTGGGGCCCTGAGGTGGTATCAATAAGGTTGTGTTTTCTCTTCCACTCTTATCTCCTTACAGCTGTGGCTAGCCTAACTTATCTGTAATTATGATGTTCATTACAGCTACTCAGTGCAGCTGTGAGGTGGATTGGTGATTTCCACCACCACCCCACCCCCAGACTTCTCCTTTTCTTCTTGGAACATGAAATTTGTGATCTGTTCTCACAGAACTTCCTTATACTGGGCTGTGGCTTTCTGTTCTAAATCTGATCCAAATTAGTGCTGTGAGGTATTCCCTCCTCTTTGAAGAGTGGCAAAGAGAAAAATAACAGTTGAGAGTGAATAGCTGTTGGCTGTGATCTTTACATGTGCCAGTAGCAGATCCTATGACTTGTATTTGGTACACAATTTGAACAGATGGAACAAATTGAGCACTCACACTGTACTCAAGAAGCAGCTGAGTGTCTGAAGCTGAAAGTTTGAGTGTGGTGGGCTTTTTTCCTTTGTAGTAGAATTTCTGATTGAATCATAGAAATTATTGTCTCAGTGCTCTGCAGTAGCCTCAGACAGTTAATTGATGGGGTGTGTCCCCTTCTGTGGTTTAATGTGCTTTTGGTGAGAGAGGAGGGAGAATGGAGAGTGTGTTTCTCTTCTGGGTAATGGACTAAATATCTGCCTGGTTTTATGAAGCAGGGAACCCCTAAAATAATGAGAGGTTGAGCCAAGAGCAACACTGATATGACCAATATGGTTGATCACACGTTCTCCATTTATTCTGCTTAAGATGGCAGGTTATATACAGTTCTATACAGTTTATAGTTAGAGCGACACTTTCATTGGCATACAGCACAGAGAAAAATGCAAGCACACACTGTTTAACTTATTCTTAAGGTTGCTAAAGTGTGCCCACTAATAATTGCTCTCAGTGACCTCTAGAAAACCCACTATCTAACAATACTACCTTAACATCTAATTTCTGCTGCGCCACAAGTAATTTTACCTGCGCAACAGCTTCAAGGCCTCAGGGCCAGGCCTCAGCCAGGTGGGCTTCAGCTGGGTAGTTCACTGTCTTATTCTAAATACAGATCATGCCCTCTTTCTCTCAGAAAATCTGCTACAGTTTTAACTCCACAGTAACCAGTGAGGTTAAATCAGGACTGAACTCAGCCCCTTCAGTTTTGGTACCTGTCGTAGTTTAGGGCAAATCTGGGAGGAAACCTCCTAAGGGGCACTCCCTCCCCTTCCCCCCCAACTGGTTCGGGAAAAAGAAACCTCCTCAGAGAGAGGTGGAAAGAACCCTGTTTATTAAACAGTCAAAGCACTCCCTGGCACAATAAATTGAACAATACCTGATGATAGGAACTTCGTGCCGCTCTGGAGAGATGACAGATTTAGGAAAGAAGTCTGTCCTGTAGGTGATTGCTCTGTCTCAATCCCTCTGGTGCTGGGAAACATTGCTGCGCAAGATGGATCTTGGTGGGTTCCAGATGCAAGCCCCCACGGCGCTCCCCTGGGTCCTCAGTCCAGAGAGATTTTTAACAGTTCCAAGGAAAGGCAAAAAAAAAAGAAAAAAAACAGGAAAGAAAAAGAAAAAAAAGAACAGGAGGAGAAGGAAAAAAGAAAGCAAAGCGTCTCATCCTCCTGCTAGCTAGGCTAACTAACTACTGAAAAAAAAACCAAAAAACCAAACCTCTCCGTGTGCTGAATTCAGCTCTCAAGGCCAGCTGGTGGAGGACAGTTCCTGAAAACAAACTGCACGCCTCTCCCCTCCCCCAGCTCCCAGACCCAACCAGATGATTGGGATACAAACATCATGTCACCCCAGGACAGTACCATCTATGTCAGGGTGACATTTCAGCTTTGTTTTGAGAAGGGTGTAAATGAAAGAGTAATTATCACAATTTAACCCCAGCTGGAAAATAAGCACCACACCCCCATTCACTCCCCCCTACCTCCACCACCTCTGGTGGGATGGAAGAGAGAATCAGATGAGTAAAAGTGAGGAAACTCTTGGGTTGATATTGACAGTTTAATAATTGAGTTTTGATCAGTCCATGGCAGATGGTTGGGCTATGTTTCCACCCCTGAGACAGTTGATTCCAGGTATACTGGACACTCCTCCAAGTAAAAGCAAACTGTGCCCTGCACTCTGCTGCCAGAGGGATTGATAAAAATGCATTAGCAATATAAACTGTGGCACCATTTGGCTGCCTTTGACTCCAGTTCATAGTGAAGTTCCAACATGTCCTGTACAGCAGTACTCAGAGGTGGCATGACTTCATTCAGGCCATGATAGTCTCCTGTCAGCCTCCATTCTCTGTTAGACTTTGTCACTGGCCATGTGGGGCTGTTAAAGGGTGAAGAGGTCCTGCTGATCAGTCTGGCTCTCCAGTCAACAAATTAGTTCATGGGTGAGAATCAGGGAGTCTCAGTTGGTGTGGTATTGCCACTGCTGTGGTAGCAATTGGCACCTCCTGTTCTTCAACCCTCAGTAACCCCACAAATAGAAGGGTCCTCCAAGAGACAAGGCAAGGTAGACAACTGTTTAATTTCCTCCATCTCCAGGACAGCTGTACTGATAGCCCACTGGTACCCTTTGGGGTCCTTGAAATCCCCTCTCCTGAGACAGTCTATGCCAAGGATGCACAGAGCCTCTGGCCACTCACAACGGGGTGCTTTTGCCACTCATTCCCAGTCAGACTAATCCAGCTTCCAATACAGTCAGCTGTTTGGATCCCCCTGTCACTCCAGAAGTACAAATGGATTCTGTCCCTACATAGCTTGATAGCATTCGGGAACACTGTGCACCAATGTCTACTGGAGACTTGTACTCCTGTGGGTCTGACGTGCCAGGCCATTGAGTTCACACCACACAGTAAACCCAGTTGTCCCTCTCTTCCATCTGGCCGGAGGTAGGGCCCCCCTAGTCCTGGTCTTAGGATTCTCCATTTACTTCTTGTAGAAATGGATTAGAATTCCTTTCCATAGGATCAGGAGTAAGATCAGTCCTTCCACTCTGCCTGGGGAACTGCCCAATGGAGACTTGAGCAGCAACTTTCCTGGAAGAACTCCCATTTGGGATTGTTTATCTTTGCAATTCACATACCTGTGCCTCTAGGGTTGAGGTAGATTTTCCATTCCACTTCCTCATGTCCTCTCCATGGTCCTGCAGGTAAAACCACAGGGTACCCCGAGGTGTGTACACAGTATATTCTCCCTCTCGTGCAAAAGTACACTTAACTGAGATGTGAGTCCATACAGGTGGGGAGTAGAACATATTCTCTTTGAATTTCTGTAACTCCTGGGACAGCGATTTTCTTTGTATTCCTGGAGTTGGTGAGCAACTTCATCCACTGTTGGTGCCTCTCTGTCTCTCCAGGTCATTACTGCCAATGAATTGGCATATGACAATGGTGTGCTCTGTACAAATTTTCACCACGTGGGTTGTGTGCACGGGACTTTGGATCTGTGGGTGACTGCCCATTGTTTGAGTCAAATCATCTCTAGCATGATTAACTCCCCCAGGTCCTGGATACCTCTCTCCACTACAGTCTATTTTGCCTGGGCAACATATCTTCCTTGAAGGGGTACCTTTCCTTCACACTTGACAGGACTCAGCTCCAGAGGCCAAGGACTTGTGTCCCTTTTCCAATCACCTTCTGTAGAAAGTGATCCCAGCCACTTGGCTTTCTTACCTTCTGATTTTAAACTGCTAGCCCTGTTGTCCCAGCATTGGAGCAGCCAGGTGATAACATGCTCAGCTAGACAAGATCTGAAATCCTTTTGCATATCCTGAAGCTCACTCGGGGATAGGGATTGAGTGGTTACCTCCTATTCTGCCTCTTCCTCTTGTTTCCCCCTTGGGTCAATTATCTGAGGAGAAAAGGCAAAAGGTGTAATTATTAATTATACATATAATTAATATTAATAATTATAAACAACTATTGTTTTTCAAATAATTAATTTGACAAATAATTTATTATTTGTCCCAGTTTGAGACAAAATTTAGGAGGAAGCTTCCCAAAGAGGTCTCCTCTAGAAAGCAAATTTCAGCAGCCCCTCCCCCAACAGGTTTTGGAGATAATCTTGGAGAAAAGTATAATAAACTGTTTATTTCACAAGCAAAGTACTCACAAACATGAGAAAATGAATAATATTAAACAATAAAACCTCTCCTTGCTCTGAAGAGATGGCAAACTCAGAGAGTCCTGTGGTTCAGAGAGAGTCCTCTCTGGGTGTGTCTCGGTCTCTTCAGTCTTGCTCAGTCCCTCTGGGGCTAGAATGCAGTGTCCCAGGCCCCCAGTGGGCCGCAGGCGTGAGCTCCCAGTGTTATTCTGGGTTTTCGGTCCGGAGCAGGGCTGAACAGTCCCAGAAGAAGGCACAGTCCTGGGAAAACCTTTCTTGCCGTAGCTAATTAGGAAAACCGAGAACTCGGAGAGCACTGAGCCTTATCTCTCTCTCACTGTCTGTGCTAGGCAGCACAATCCCTGAGAGAGGAATTCTGGGAGAGTGAAGTGAAGCTTCTGGAGACAAACTGTGTGCTGCTTCTCCCCCCCTTCGCCCTTTCTGTCTCTCTGGGCCTAGCTTAAAGCTACAGGACCCATTTCTGAGCAGAAAAAACAGTCAATGGGATACCAGACCATACAGTCATCCCAGGACAAATTCCCAATAGGCGACTCCCAAAGTACAGAGGTGATGGCAATGCTGAGTAGACATACCAGCAATTCTATCATATCACAAGCCAGCATTACAAAGTACAACAAAACAAGAAACTTAGCCCAGGCCCCAGAGATGACAAATACCAAAAGAGCAAACACATGCTGCAAGTAAGTAGATACATAATTTAACTCTGAGAACAAGTGCAACAACTCTTTGAGAAAATAAATCAACATTGTGACCAATGACTATTAAACCAATACAATAAAAGCTTATAACAAATTTGTTTTAACAGGCTTTGGTCAAATCTGTCATTATCTCAACCCTTCGTGCCCCACATCAGGCACCAAAAAGGACTGTAGACTCCAGCCAGCAACTAAGTACCACGCATACGATCGCTCACTGCCCCCCCCCATCTTCCCCGGGAGGAGAGTCAGAAAAAAAGTAAAAGCTCATGTGTTGACGTAAGAACAGTTTATTAATTGAAACAAAGTAAAATCTAATAATAGTAATAATAATCATTGTACTGAAAAGGAGAAAGGGAGAGGAACAAAACCCAAGGAAAACAAATGATGCACAATACAGGTGTTCACCACCCACTAACTGAGGCCCAGCCTGTCCCCGAGCAGCAAACCCACCTTCTGGATAACTCTCCTCAGTTTATATATTGGGCATGACATTTTGTGGTGTGGAATATCCCTTTGGCCAGTTCAGGTCAGCTGTCCCAGCCATGCTCCCTCCTGGCTTCTTGTGCAGGTCCTCTCTGGCAGAGCCTGAGACACTCAAAAGCTCTTGACTCAGGGTAAACAATACTCAGTAACAACCAAAACATCAGTGTGTTATCAGCATTAATCTGTACTGAATCCAAACCACAGCACTGTGCCAGCTACTAGGAAGAAAATTAACTCTATTCCAGTTTAAACCAGGACACTGCTTCAGCTATAGTCATACTTTATATTAAAATAAAAAATATTATTGTTTCTTCCTACTGAAATTTGTTTCAAAGATTGTTTTCTCATTTTCTTGTTCTATCTTCCTTGCACCTTCCTGAACTCTTTAGGACTTCAGCATGCATTTGACAGTGACTGGGAAGCTGGGAAAATCACTTACAACAATTATAAAAATGGATCTGATGATGCTGTTCTGGCTTACAAACTCTTGGTGCAAACAGGCAACCGAGCAAAGCCCATTGACATCAGCCAGGTACTGTATCAGAGTCCATAGTGGTTTATACAGGAATGCACAATCCCATCAGGAGTTGGGGGAGATGCAAGAAAAATGCCATAGTTCCTTTTTTCATCTTGATGAATTGAAATTTCTGAGTTGTACCTAATTGCATAGCCTCACCGACTTTGCCTGAGCTGCATGTTAGCTGCAGTCTGGCTTGTGTTGAGAAGTATTTAAAATCAATACCAGGAATGCCTGTCCATGATTATTGGCTGGCATGGGTTAAATGCTGTTCCTGTCTCATACACACATGCACACAGTTTCCTCTGCAATTGGTGTGGAAGATGCTACTCTGCATCCTTAGGTATGTGGAGACTGGTCCTATGCAAGACATAAAGCCAATGTTAGTCTTGCTGCCCTAAGTGGAATCATTTCTGATTTGAATCAGATTTTTTAATAGGGATGACCTTTGCTCAGCCTTCTGATGTGGCTTTGAATCTAGCATTCGCAATTATTTGGTTAGTTCCTATGAATTTATTCAACACACACATTTTAAAGAAAGATGTTTACAAATGATAGTGAATGGAAGGGGACTGGAATAACGATATGCTGTACAATATTATTGTACTGTCATTACTAAATATAGATATACTGTAGTAGAACTGAGAATGGAAGTTGGTTGAGCTGCCTTAATAAAATGCATCCTAGCTTCTTTCACAAGGTTGCCATAGCATATGACTGCTTTTGCTGCTTTTTAATATCACATAGGTAGGTGAAATATGCTGGGTTTGACTCCTTAACCCAAAATTTTATTTTAATCCTTTTAAGAAAAAATTGCGCAGTAACCTAGTTTCTTCTCTCCTAGAATCATCGACTCAGTGCTTTCAGGCAGAAAATAGTCTCTTTAGTGAGTTTCTCGGCAGATCTGCTTATTTTTATTTTTTTCTGATATTAAAGGTGACAAATTTATGAATTACATTGTTCAGTTACTATGGTGTGTAGAACACATTGCTATATGGCAGCATGCTGTCAGGTGTGAATGATGCTTTAGCTATGAATTAAGCAAAGGTAGGGAGCCAAAGGGAAAACCTTTATGAGATTTTGTTTAGCAGTGTCTGCCACATACACTGCAGAACAAATGCAATTACACTACAGCTGTTGGTACAATTTCCTGTGCCTGGGAGGGAGAAAAGTGTGGTGTACCCACAAGGGCTGAGTACCGTACCATGCAATTCCAAAGACAGCTTGAAGACATACAGTTGATGCATATCCTGTGGATTAATTGAATCCAGATCCTTGGAATCTAGTTGAGGGGTGTGGGTTTTTTTGGGGTTTTTTTGAGGGGAGGAAAGGTTGACTTTTCTTTTAATTGCTGTCACTAATGTTCTTCATTTCATTAAAAGGACCTGAAACTGGAGCTAAGTCAGAATCTTAAATAAACAAATCAAACAAAGAAACCCCAGAGTAATACTTTTAATCCAGAGTTCTTTGTCATAGCTCTAGCTGTGCAGTATTTGGCTGAAAAACCCTAGAAGCATACCACTGGTTTTTACCCCATAGATACATTTTCCAACAGTGACCCAAAAAACACAGTGCACTTGTCTGGCTTTTTTTTTTTTTTTTTTTTTTTGCACTGGGCATTTTCTGAAATACATAGATCATGGGAGACAAGTGTTAGAAAAGTTTATACAGACATTGTTTTATTTTTATAGCTCTCCATTTACTTGGTGGCATTTTCTTCAATGTTAACAACAGAGGTTAACTGCACACAGGCATGTATAGACACTCTTGCCAAGTTTTTTCCCTTTGCTTTAAAATACATTTCTTCAATTCTGTTGTTTTTCACCCTCAATTGCAGACAGGTTTTTTTTTAATTTGTATTTAAATTGTTCAGTTTGTAGTGGGTATTGTAAAAATTATATAAATATTAGTTTATCAAAAAACACTTTCCACTGTTACTGTAATTGCTTAGATTTTTCTTCATTCTCGAACAATAGCTTGCTGGTAAGTCACTTTAAGTGAAAGTTAATGCTATTTGTCTTTTTCTTTCCCCCTCCTATATGTGTGTGTTACATCTCTAGGCTTTTTGTCATAAGCTTTGCAGCAAGAGCCCTGAAAGCAAAACTCATTCTGAATGGCTTCCAATATTTCCATTTTGCAGTTGACTAAACGACGTTTGGTGGATGCAGATGGAATAATTAATCCAAATGCTTTTTACATCTACCTGACAGCCTGGGTTAGTAATGACCCTGTGGCCTATGCTGCCTCACAAGCCAACATCCGGCCTCCCCACCCAGAATGGGTCCATGACAAAGCAGACTATATGCCAGAAACAAGGCTGAGAAGTAAGTAACATTTCATCTTAATGTCTTACAGTTTATATAGGTGGTCTCACTCCTTTCTTTAAGACCTAGTAACTATAGTTGGGTGATCCTGTATAGGGCTCAGAAGCATAAACAGAACAATATATTGCGTTACTCTGTCGATTCAGGACACAAATGCAGTTGTTGAATCCAGTGTAATGTGGCACCACTGAAGGGTTTTATCATGTTGAAAAATTAGTTTTATAACAGTTTCTACCAAAGCTCTATGAACTTATAAGCATTGCTCTTAATGTCAATAGTTCTGTATGCAAGAGAAACCTGGAGATTGCAGTAAATCCCTGAATTTCATCATGTTTATCCTCAATTTTTGATATGTAAGGAAATTTCATCGTTAGCTCATATGTATAAGATACCAACACCAATGTGGTACATTTTGGGGAGGAGTCTGTGTGAGTGGGTGTTCTTCTGTCCCTTCCACTCTGTGCTGTTCACTGTTTTGCATCCTGAGCAGCAATGTTGGTTCGCCTTGCTTCACTTCAGTAATTTATTGGGAGTATTTCTAGTTGGACACCAGTGGGGAATGGGAGAGCACATGTGGGGGAAGACTGGTGCTCTTGAAAATGTGATTGGGTAACAAGCTAGCTGTGCTTCAATGTATCCAAACCCTAGGACAGGTATTCAGTAAAAAGCTGGTGAAGATTGCATGCATATATTGAAATCTGTAGTTGTTAAATGATATAGAATTCTTTGGAGAGTTGATAAAGGCTGTGTTTATCACAAATATAGTAATTTCCTTTATTTAGAGTTTTTTAAGTGTCAGTTGTTCCAAAGATGCAAAAATTTTAATTCAACACCTTTAAGCATTCTGCTATAGGGAACAAGTGTCTTGTTAACTGTGCTGTCTATCTCCTTCCCAAACATGTTAAAACATTGCTATACTTTTCCTAGTTCCAGCAGCTGAGCCCATAGAATATGCTCAGTTTCCTTTCTACCTCAATGGATTGCGTGAAACTTCTGACTTTGTGGAAGCTATCAAGAAAGTGAGAGCTATCTGTAATAATTATGCTGGTATGGGGATTGCCAGCTACCCAAATGGTTATCCATTTCTATTTTGGGAGCAGTATATTGGACTTCGTCACTGGCTCCTCTTATCCATTAGTGTGGTTTTGGCTTGCACGTTTCTGGTGTGTGCCCTCTTCCTCCTGAACCCTTGGACGTCTGGCATCATTGTAAGTTTATTATAAGGGTCTTTGTTGAAGTCAAATTCCTCTCAGCATAGCTCTTGCTGTAATCAGGAAGGTTTTGTTTATGTCTGGGCATCTAATAGAGTATGTATATTGCATCATTCCTTATATATTTATTCAGCTTGAGAGGGTAGAGTTCATGCTAAAGATACAAACTTAATAACCTTTGTCCACCTTAATAACCTTTGTCCTTTGTCCACCTTTTTGCAGCTTTAAAGGTTTTGTTACAAGGATATGTGAATTTTTATCTTTGTTCAGATGCCCATTAACATGAGAAATAAAGACACGAAAATTTAGAATGTTATTAAATATTAAAGTTATTTCTATTTAGTTTTTCCTTCCTTCTTTTTATCAATGTTATTTTTCAAGGCAGTTGCTTGTGACTAACTTGCCTGTAAATTTGTCCACTGGTTTCTGAATGCAGTCTTTCTGGAAAGACTGAAATGGTTAGGTTGTACAACACACACCAAGAAAAGAGTCTAACTGGGCTATTGAGGAAAAAGAGTTATAAAATTATAAGTTGAAGAGAATACTCCTTCAAGCTTTCTGCAAGGTATCATAAGCCTCATAGTAAACATTCAAGTTAAATTGGATTATGAGGTTTCTATGTTTAAATTCTATAAACTGTTATATGGTTTATGCGTATGGTTTCATAAATGTTGTGTGGTTTAGAAAAATGTAAAACAGTTGCTAGTTTTAGTATTATACATTTATATAGCAAGTATGTTAAAAGGTAAATGTTTAGTCCAGAATATTTTTAATAGCACTGAATCAAGCAATTTATGTAATTTTTCTTGATTCATTAGCTTATAAAATAATTTATTATAGTGCATACCTTTATCCCTTGGAAAGGTGGTTTATTTTCAGTCTGACATTGCTTTTTAAGTTTGTCTCTTTTTCCTGCTTGGCTTTAGAAACTTTGAAGTTGATTCCATGGATTTCGTCCCCTCCCTTATTATTTTTTACAAGGTAGATGAAAGAAAAATAAAAGCTTTCATTTATATTTATCTATTTGCACTGTCCATATGAATCCCTTCAAGTATCTTTAAAGCTCAAAGGCCCCCTGTAACCCGAGATTCATCAGCTAATTATGATATTCACCCTCTTCTGGGCTTTAAACCTATTCTGGAGTCATCCTCACATTTGGAGTACTACAAAAAGAATTTCAATGCAGTTATCTGAAAGTCAGTTTTTCTAGAAGGTTTTTCAGAGAAACATTTGAAAAAGAGAAAAATTATGATATAGTGAATATCCATGAGAAGGAAGAAAAAAACCTATTTTTCAAATCACATTAATAAATTGTTACCAATAGAAAAGTAATGCTTGATCTCTTAAATGGTTCTTGGGATAATAATTTAAACTGACTATTTAGAGGGTCATTGCCATTGAGCACAATGAAACAAGGAAAAATGACTTGTCTGAGGATAAGAGAAGGACTGATATGAGGGATATATTTTATAGTCCCCATATTGTTTTGTAATATCCTTCTTCATTTGTCTAGAGTATGAGAAGTTACTAACGGCTGTTTGAAATCATCTAGGTGGTGGTGCTGGCTCTGATGACTGTGGAGTTGTTTGGCATGATGGGTCTAATTGGAATAAAGCTGAGTGCAGTGCCTGTGGTTATCCTGGTTGCTTCTGTTGGCATTGGTGTGGAATTCACTGTTCATATTGCTTTGGTATGTAAAACTAGAAAACATTTTCAAAATATTTTAAAATAAAATGATAACTGTTATTATTCCAAATCCTTACTTAAACTCCTAAGTCAGTGGCATGATTTTCAGAAAAGTATCAGTCATAAACTTTGCACAAATTTTTTTGTGCCATTTGGATGGTCATGGTAGAGTACGTGTGATCTGAACAAATTCTTCCTAACTGTTGAGTCAGTCTCCTAGAAGAGGGAACAGATAACAATATTTTAATATTAATAATTTGTTTTGAAGGCTAGTTAAAATCATGGGTAAATATGGTATCTGGTTGTGTGAGACATACATAGACAAAGCAGAGCTCTTAATATTCACTATTTTAGGCCACACTCATTCATCACCTGCAGCCTCAGTGGTGTTGATTCTCAGTGCTATGTAGTTCTTTATGCCCTCTTGTGTGTAGATTCTGTATCTTGTGGTAAAGAAACCTTCAAAGGGAGATATTCTAAATGATATAATGTCATTTAATCTCTCTGGAACACTAAAATTTTAATGATTTTAATTCTTCATGGGAAAAATCGCCCTCTTTTCAAAACCCAGCAGCTATTAATAATGAGCTCAAATGTGCAATCTGTTGGGAAAGAGTTTTCCAATGTAACAAAGAAAAGCAGAGAGGAATAAATGCCTTTAGGTGTGTTGCAGTGCATTTCCACACCCAAACAAATGATTCTTTTTAAGGAAAAAAAGTTTCAGTTTACCTTTGAACATATAAGGAAGCCAAGCTAAAAAGTTCTGTGCCCTTCTCATCAGCATTGACCCAGAGCTAGCACAGGGGACTGGTTGGGCTTTAGAAATGTTTTTCAGAACCTGTAGCTGCTTCTATTGGCAGCTAGCCAAATTAGCCCTCTTAAAGCATTAAGTATTTATGAAGGTGTACAAAGGAGCTCAAGCACTTTTTAAGGTCTCTTAGCAAGGTGTCAGAGGCTTCTCTAACACCTGTGCTCAGCTTTTCTTTGTTTCTGTATTGTTTGTTATTTTCTGCTTTTATTAAAACTTTTGCTTTACAAAACACACTTGAAGAGCCGTCTTGCAAAATTATTTTAAGCCATTTCTCTGCAAGGGCTGGCCCCTCAGAGGTGACGGACCCTAACCCTCATGGGGACCCTAACCCTAACCCTAGGGTGGGGACCTTGGTGGGGTTTATCACATCTGACCCCACGCAAGATTCTGCAAGATTCCATCATAGGTGAGCTTTGTGCCTTGAACTGCATTTGAGCATACCCAGGAATATTTATACATATATATATATATATATATATTACTAATCGATCTCTGTGACTATACTTTCTGTCGTGACACGTATTAACACTCTGTAGTTATCACCGGCAATGCTAAACCTGCTTTCCTGTTGCTTCAATAAACCATACTATGCATGAATCTGGATAGTGCAGGTCCTAACTGAATGCAAACAGACCTATAGTACTGGATTTGTCAACTGCATTATTAGTGCCTCTGTGCTTGTGCAAGGTCTTCCTAACTCAACCAGACTTATAGTGCTGAATTGACTATAATCAGAAATTAAGCCAAGCCACACCCAGCCCCTCCAAAGTGAAAACCAGCTGGAATGCAAGGGAGTTTTTTTTCTGCCAATTTCCTTATACCCTTAAAGTAACTCAGAGCAATCAGTATAATTACATGATTTTATCTGTAAAGTTAACCAGTACATAAAAAAGTATTCTATAAACAACAAAATTAATGACCAATATGCTACATTTATGCATTTTAGAACTTCTATCAGTGTTTGAACAACAGTATTTAGAGGGTTTGTAGAATTTCTTTTCAAGGCTTAACTGAGAACCACTCCAGATCACAAATGGTAACTAAAAGACAGTCCAGAATTGTATGAATAGTCACACTCTCTTTCTCTTTTAATGCTGTTTCACACTCTCTTTTCTGCCATGGGGCATTCAAGGAAAAGTATGCACTATAATCACATTTCAGCAGTGTTCTAAAACATAATGCTATCCTCATTGCATATAAACTCTTTAAAAATATATTTGTCAAAAAACTGATTGACTTCTATGTACACTACAAAAATAAATTTTCACATAAATTGTATGTCATAATTTTATCTTTGTAACTGAAATGACACTGTCTCGGTTTGAGACAAATTTGGAGGAAACGTCCTGAAAGGGTGTCTCCTCTAAAGAAAGGTAGGTTTTGGCAGCCCCTCTCCCATAGGTTCGAAAGGAATTTCTTGGAGGAAAGTGAAAAAAAGCCCTGTTTATTTAACAAGCAGAGTGCATGCAGGCACAGGAAAAGAGAATGAATAATGTTAGATAATAAACCTTCTCGTTGTGGAGAAAGCTGGTGGATTTTTAGTCCTGCTCAGCTTCTCCTGAGGTCCGGAGCAGGGATGTGGTGTCCCTGAAGCCTTCCCCTGCTGGGCTGTGGTGTGGGGCTCCCAGTGATAGTCTGGCTTTTTGGACTGGAACAAAGCTGAACAGTTCCAGAAGAAGAAGCCACAGTCCCAGGAAAACTTCTTGCCTTAGCTAACAAACAAGAAGCTAGCTAAAAAGCAAAGATGTACTCCCTCTGTCCATGCTGACAACACAGCCGAGCGAACCCGGGGGAGGATGTGTGAAAACTGCGCCGAAAGAATTCCACCCGCTTCGCCTCCTCCCTCTCTCTGACCTAGCTTAAAGTTACAGGACCCATTCCTGGGCATAAAGCAGACAATAGGGGATACAGTATCGTACAGTCACCCCAAGACACACACAAACCTACTTCTATCAAAATAGACAGGTGATGAGATCCAGCGTGAATATTTTTTTCTTTTACCTCCTTATGCTGAAAGATATGATGAGCCTTTAATATGTTATATACTCTTTCCTATTTAACATTAGTGAGCATTCTATACAAATAAAAATGCATTTAAAAGGAAAAGAATTGCTGTCATAGTGTTTCCAATAGAAATAAGGTCCCTGCATTTTGTTTGGTATAAAGTGTCATGACAAATACTGTAAGAAAACATTCTTATGATACAAAAATATAAATATAATTCACAATTAAAAGGTTTTAAAAATCCCCAAAGCAAACCAAAATAAATGTTGTCAGCCACCAAGTTATCTCTTTGTCAATGTGACTATTGAAGTGTGAAGCAGCAGACAGGTCACCTGCACATGACATGCAGGACAAAGAAATCAGGCAGGGGCAGAAAAATGATGGAGAAAGATGAAGAGAGAGAATGAGAACTTTCGTTCTAGTATTTTAAGTTAAGGTTCTCCATCCTTATGGTTTGGTTTCAAACAGAACACAGAGATTGAAGCATTTTTTCAGGCCCTTCACTTGCAGCAACCAATCTTTAGACTAAAACATAACCAAAAAAAGCTAAATTAGTTTCACAAAGAGATCCCAATTTAGCTGTTTTAATTAAAAGTGCCAATGCAGCATGGGAAAACCAATCAAAACAACAGAGGAAAAGTGTCACTCATTAGTCCTGGATCCAACAGAAAGTCATTAATATTTAATAAGTAAAAATAGAAGGATTATTTTTAATTCTTCCATTTGATTTTTCTCACTTCTTATTAACTTCTTTCCTGCAATTAAAATAAGGTGACAGAGGTTACTGCTTTGAATGCTATAAGGAGACAGCTGAGCTGTGGCTTACCAAGGAAAAATTAGATTATTAAGCCTCTAATGCCGCTCAGTTAACAGCATCAATATCAAAATAAGGCATATGCTCTTTGAATTTCTATAACCACCAGCATCTCTCAATGTTCAGCACATTTTGAAGTGAAAAAAGAATATTATAGTGTTTGCACACACTTTGCACCGTTTATGAAAAATGTCAAAACACTTTTGTGAACAGTAATTAAGCCTCGCAACTCTCCTGGGAAGTAGAAAAGTACAGTTATGCCCATTTTACTGACTGAGAAACTGAGGTACAGGGCAGTTGCACGACTTGACCAAAATCACGTGTACCAAGTCATTAATCGAGTGGGAAACTGAACCACACTCCCAAACTATGACTTCCTGTCTTCTATTTTATCTTGGTCCTTTGATAATGGTAGTCTATGGTACATGTTAGTTAACACCAGTGCAGTTTTCACTAGTGCCTATTAACAGGGAAAGGCAGACTCACACCAGCACCAGTGGGTTCATAAGTCCATTAAGGGTTACCATACAGCAAAAGAGAAACTACAGTACACTGGGAACATACACACACACTCTGACAGGCACACTTCAAGATGCACACATCAATACATACAGCGAAACAAAACGCGCACACAGCTAAAACTATTTAAGTCTCCAAGACTGACATATTTTACTTCATATCTGCTTATTTTTTAAAAAAGTTGTGCATAGCATGTTTGAAAATTAACAGTAACATTTCATACTACCACAGTTTGTGATATGCAGATTTAAAATATTTTAAACAAGCATGTACCTTTACAGAAAAAATCCTATTACATAAGCAATATTTGCATTGAATTATACAAGTAAATCAAACAACATTTAAGCAGCAGAAACTTAAGCTGAAATTTAGAACTAGATAAAGTTGTGGTAAAGAGATGAAAGTACAATAAGTACAGAGCAAACCCAATATTGTCCTCACTCTATTAGGTGGAGGCAAATGAGTCCATATTATACTGCTTTATAGTGTTCTTTTGTATATTGCATATGCGTACCTCTTTAAATATTTATAAAAATATTTTACAAAATAATACAATAAGTTGCAGGAACACTGAATTGCTGTCCTGATGCAGCATGTCCTTTCTCACAACTTGGAGCAGTACTTGTCTTCAAGCCGTTCTGGAAATACAGCTTTCCATCTTTGGCCTCTTCTTTGCTTCAGTTATTACCCTTTACAAATACAGAGGGAAAAATCAAAACATTAATTAAAGTTCAAGAGAATGAAAGAAATCAAGCTAACCCAACACTAATTTTGTGATTCTTGTGGTCACAGTTAGCAGCGAGGCATGATGTTTCTCTTTTTCCAGTCACTGGGGACTTTGCCTGACTGCCATGGCTTTTCAAATATGTGTGGCTTGACAACTACATCAATTAATTCCCTAAGGACCCGGGGATGCATCTCACCGGGTCCCATGGACTCGTATATGTTCAGGTCCCTCAAGTGGTCTCGAACCTGATCGTCTCCTACAATGGGTAGGACTTCCTTCCCTCAGTCACTGCCTTGAGATTCAGAGACTTGAGAGATGTGGGAAGAGAGATTGCCATTGAAAATGGAAGCAAAAAAGCTGTTGAGGACCTCAGCCTCCTCCATGTAGATTGTCACCAGATCCCTTATTTATCAAGGAAGATACAATTTATTTTTCCTTCCTTTTCTGACTAACATACCTGTAGAAGCCCTTGTTATTATTATTATTCACATCCCTTGCCAAATTTATCTCCAGATGTGCTGGATTTCTGATCCCATCCCTACACATCTGGGCAGCATCCCTATATTCTTCCCGGGATGCGTGCCCCTGCTTCCACTGCCCGTGCATTTCCCTCTTGTGTTTCAGTTTAACCAGGAGGTCCTTACTCAGACATGCCTTACTCCTGCCTTCCTTGCCTGATTTCTTGCACATGGGAATTGATAGTTCTTGTGCTCTAAGAAAAATGTCTTTAAATAGCTTCCAGCTCTGTTCAGATCTTTTATCCCTGAGAGCAGTTTCCCAGGGGGTCCCATCCACCAGTCCCTTGAACAACTGAAAAAAATCCAAACATTAATTAAAGTTCAAGAAAAAGAAACAAATCAAGCCAATCCAACACTTATTTCATGATTCTTGTGGTTACAGTTAGCAGTCAGGCAATGTGGACTCTTCTTCCCTCAGTCATAGACTTCTTGGTAACGGAATCCTGATGCCAATCAAAAAAGATTTAGATGCCTTGATTTCTGAATGCCACAAATTCAGTCAAAACCAATGGAAACGTCAAAGAGAAAAAAGCTGTATCTGATACCGGACACAGTTAAGATTTTCATATTAGTCTGCTGTTCAGCTTGGAAAATCTAAGCACAAACATTTCCTTATTCTGCGGATACTATCACTTACTATATTCCTAGACTTTGAGTATAAATGCATTCAAGTTTATTTGCTCTTTGAGATGTTTGGAGAGAAGTTTTATAAATCAGAAGGTGGTTTTATCAGGAATCACCAAAAAATTTCCATCAAAATTTTGCACCGGGAGCTAAGTAAGGATTTAACACCTCTGTTTTTTTCCCCTCAAATGAGGAAGAAAAAGGAAATTAAAATAATTAAATCAGTTTTCAGCCCCAAGCCCCAGAAAGCTTTACGGATAAAAAAAGGCAATTTATGCCTCCCTTTTAAAGCATTCCCCATAAAATAAATTGATTATTTTTCCAAGAAAATAAACATCTTTAGTCTTCCCCAAACATCTAAAATCATAGAATCAGAACAGTTTGGGCAGGAAGGGACCATAAAGGTCACCTAGTTCCAACGCCTCTGCCATGGGCAGGGACACCTTACATTAGACCAGGTTGCGCAGGACCCTATCCAACATGGTCTTGAACCTTTCCAGGGATGGGGCAGCCACAACGTCTCTGGGCAACCTGTGCCACTGCCTCACCACCCTCTGAGTAAAGAATTTCTGCCTAATATCCAATCTAAATCTACTCTCTTTTGGTTTAAAGCCATTCCCCTTTGTCCTGTCACTACATGCCCTTGTAAAAAGTCCTTCTCCATCTTTCTTGTAGGCTCCCTTCAGCTACTGGAAGGTCACAATAAGATCACCCCAGAGCCTTTTCTTCTCAAGGCTGAACAATCTCAGGGCTCTCAGCCTTTCCTCATAGAAGAGGCTCTCAATCCCTCTAATTATCTTTGTGGCCCTCCTGTGCTGGGGACCCCAGAGCTGGATGCAGTATTCCAGGTGGGGTCTCACCAGAGCAGAGCAGATGGGAAGAATCCCCTCCCTTGCTCTGCTGTCCACGCTGCTTTTGATGTAGTCCAGGCTTTGTGAGCTGTGAGCACACATTGCCAGCTCATGTCCAGCCTCTCGTCCACCAGCAGTCCCAAGCCCTTCTCGCCAGGGCCCCTCTCAATTGGTTCATCCCCCAAGCCTGGATTGATACTGGGGGTTGCTCTGACTTAGGTGCAGCACCTTGCACTTGGATTTGTTAAATCTCATGAGATTCCCATGGGTGACTTCTTCTCGAGCTTGTCCAGGTCCCTCTGGACAGCATCCCATCCTTCAGGTATGGCAACTTCACCACCAAGCTTGGTGTCATCTGCAAATTTGCTGAGGATGCCCTCGATCCCTCTCTTATGTCATTAATGAAGATATTAAATAACACTAGTCCCAATATGGACATGTCATGGTTTGACACTGTCCAAGTGCCAGGCACTCACAACAGACGCTCACTCACCCTCTCCTGCTACAGCTGGAATGAGGAGAGGAAAAAAATTAAACAAAGCACTTATGAGTTGAGACAAGGACTGGGAGAAAATACTCCAAGGACAAAACAGGCTCAACTTAGAAGTACAAAGTGAATTTTTTACTAACAAAGTCAGAGGAAGATAATGAGAAGTAAAATAAGGCCTTAAAAAACACCTTTTATCCCCCAACTCCTCCCTCCTTCTACCCTGATGGCGCAGGGAGACAGGGCATGGGGGTTTTGGTCAGTTTGTCACCCGAGATCTTCCACTGCTCAGGGAGAGTAGTCCTTCCCCTGCTACGCTGTGGGGTCCCTCCCATTTGTGACAGTTCTTCGTGAACTTCTCCAATGTAGTTCCAATCTCACGAGCAGCAGTCCTCCCAAAACTGCTGCGGTGTGGGTCACTCTTCCATGGGGTGCAGTCCTCCGAGGACAGGCTGCTCCAGCTTGGAAGCAGGGGCCCCCTCTCTCGACTGGGTCTTCCACTGGACCACAGCCTCTCCTGGGCATCTGCCCGCTCTGGCATGGGCACCTCCCCCATGGGCTGCGGGTGGATCTCTGCATCCCCTGCGGATCCCCGTGGGCTGCAGGGAGACAACCTGCTTCACCATGGTCATCACCATGGCCTGCAGAGGAATCTCGGCTCCGGCGCCTGGAGCACCTCCACCACCTCCTTCTTCACTGACCTTGGTGTCTCCATGTTGTTTCCCTCACATGTTCTCACCTCCTCCTCTTCTCTGGCTAGAAAAAAACTGAGCCCCCACTTTGTTTTGATTTTCTTCTTAAATATGCTATCACAGAGGCATTACCACCATGTCTAACTGGCCCAGCCTTGGCCAGAGGCATGTCCATCTTCAGAGACATCAGGGATTGGCTCTGCTGGACACAGAAGCCACCTCTGTGCCCCCCTCTCTACTGCCAAAAAACAGGCCGTGCAAAACCAACACAGGACCCCCGAGGGACACCACTGGTCACTGATGTCCATTGGGACTCTGAGCCGTTGAACACCACCCTCTGGATGCGATCGTTCAACCAGTTCCTTATCCACTGAACAGTCCACTCATCAGTTCTATCTCCCTCCAATTTCTATTGCTAGCCTAAGGAGAGATAATGATTTAAGTTTCAAAACATACAAATTCTTGGTTAGCAGAATATTTTTTCACAGGAATATATTAAATGCCTTGTTAAGTCAGCTTTGACCTCTATGAATCTGCAATAGCCACTGCAACCACCCCTGGTAAAACAGAGTGCTTGGCCCAGGGACTCCTCCAACCTGGCACCTTGCTGGGCAGATCTCCGAATACAGCACCGCATCCCAAAAGCACAGGGGACACCCCACAATGCAACAACGCACTAGGCAAGGTGGAGCTTTCCCATCACTCTCACTCAGCCCATCTCCCAGAGGGATTTACTCCTCGCTATGGACTTCAAATTATTTTGATGAATTTTATTCAATAAAGGACAATTCTTGAAGTAACTGGCAATTTTACACTTTCACTGTCATTGCTGTGTGATGTTTTAGAAGATAGTGGTCAGTGATCAGAGCACAGGGGAACAACTGAAAGTTGGCTTTCCTAAGGTTTAGGATCTTGACTATACTATTCGCCTGGCCTACATCCCTCAAGATCATGAATTCCACCAGGGCATGTTCACTGCAGCCCAGGCTACCTACCGATCTTGACTTCTCCAATGAGTTCCTCTGCATTGGTGAGCAAAAGGCCCAGTAATGCATCTCCTCTGGTTGAGCTTTCTATCACAGAATCACAGAACAGTTAGGGTTGGAAAGGACCTCTGGAGATCATCCAGTCCAACCCCCCTGCCAAAGCAGGGTCACCCAGAGCAGGTGACACAGGAACATGTCCAGGTGGGTTTTGAATGTCTCCAGAGAGGGAGACTCCACAACCTCCCTGGGAAGCCGGTTCCACCGCTCTGCTACCCTCAGTGTAAAGAAGTTCTTCCTCATGTTGAGGAGCCATATCCACATGTTTCTTTAACACTTCCAGGGATGGTGACTCTACTATTTCCCTGGAAAGTCTGTTCCAATGCTTTACAACCCTTTCCATGAAGAATTTAGTATTGATCCCTGGGGAATGCCACTGACTATAGGCCTCCAACTGGATTCTACTCCTCTGATCACGACCATCTGAGCTCTGCCATTCAGCCAGTTCTTGATTCATCTCACTGCCCATTCATCTAACCCACATTTCCTGAGCTTACCTACAAGGATGTTATGGGAGACAGTGTCAAAAGCCTTGCTGAAGTTGAGGTAGACAACATCTGCTGCTCTTCCCTTGTTGACCCATCCTGCCATGCCATGCCATCTGGCCTGCCATGCCATCACCCAGATTAGGAAGTTATCCTCAATGCACTCCAAGATGCTCCTAGACTGCTTGCATCTTGCTGTGACACTTTTCCAGTGGATGTCAGGGTGGTTGAAGTCCCCCAGCAGGATCAGAGCCTGCGATCGTGATGCTTCCTATAGTTGAAGCAAGAATGCTTCATCAACATCCTCCCCTTGATAATGCGGCCTGTAGTAAACACCAGCCACAAGGTTTCGTTTGTTGGCTTGGCCTCTAATTTTCACCCATAAGCTCTCAACCTGTGTACTGCTGGTTGTCAAAAACAGCTCTGTGCAATTAATCAATTTTTTTCACATAGAGGGCAACCCCTCCTTCCTGAACATGAGCCAGCGTGTGGCCAGGGGTCCAAGAAGGCCAATAGCATTCTGGTTTGTATCAGAAATAGTGTGGCCAGCAGGACTAGGGAAGCGATCATTCTCTTGTACTCAGCACTGGTGAGTCCACGCCTCAAATGCTCTGTTCAGTTCTGGGGCCCTCACTACAAGAAAGACATTGAGGTGCTGGAGCAAGTCCAGAGAAGGGCAAAAAAGCTGGTGAAAAGTCTGGAGCACAAGTCTTATAAGGAGTGGCTGAAGGAACTGGGGGTGTTTAGTCTGGAGAAAAGGTGGCTCATTGAGATCTTATTGCTCTCTACAAATACCCAAAAGGAGGTTGTAGTGAGGTTGGTATCAGTCTCCTTCCCCAGGTAACAAGTGACAGGACGAGAGGAAATTGCCTCAAGTTGCACCAGGGGAAGTTTAGATTGGATATTAGGAAAAATTTATTCGTGGAAAGAGTTGTAAAGCATTGGAACAGACTGCCCAGGGAAGTGGTAGAATCACCATCCCTGGAAGTGTTAAAAAATATGTGGATATGGCACTTGAGGACATGGCTTAGTGGTGCATGTGGTGGTGGTTCTAGGTCAGTGGTTGGACTTGATGAACTTAAAGGTGTTTTCCCACCTTAACGATTCTGTGATTCTATGATTCCTTGCCTGGCCATCCTGAGCAGTTTATAGCCATTGATTGCAGTGCTCTAATCATGTGATTCATCCCGCCAAGTTTCAGTGATAGCAATCAGATCCTAGCTTTCCAGCTGCACAGTGGCTTCCAGCTCCTCCCGTTTGTTAACTATGCTGTGTGCATTGCTATAGCAATGCTTCAGTTGGACTGTCGACTGTCTTGTCTTTTTGGAGGGTTGGGGAGCATTCCTCACTACTCTGGTAGGTGTGATCATCCACCCTGTTGCTTGTGAGTACGTGAATTTTACAGCTTTGAACACCCCCCC
>VZDJ01000395.1:0-25300 GCA_008694505.1 Cyanoderma ruficeps
TTAGATTTGGGTTTGTAACCCCGGCTCCCAGAGCTCTTAAATAAACACCTGCATATAATCATCCTGTGATTATGTGTTTCTACGCTAACAATGGGGCCTCTGCTCCCTCAGTCTCTCTGTGCTAACCAGTCTGCTTAGAGCCAGGCTCAATCTAAGGGGAAGCACAGGAGAGAGTTCCTGCCTATAGTGGTTTTGATTTGCCAATTTTTCATTTCCCGGCCAATGCACCAATCAATGTCTAACGTCTAAATGCCAATGCACCCGACTAGAATTATTTACTCCTTTTCTGCTGTGAGATAGGATTAGGAGAAGAACAAAACAGATTCAAACTTTAAGGAGTATAAAGAAAACTATTAACAAAACTACAAGAAAAAGAAACACATTTAGTAAGAATCAGAATTAAACTTTCAAAACACTTCTCCTCCCCCCACAACCTTCTTTTCTTTCCCACTGACAACATACTGAGACAAAACCTT
The DNA here is from genome assembly GCA_008694505.1 of Cyanoderma ruficeps. Taxonomy (NCBI): domain Eukaryota; kingdom Metazoa; phylum Chordata; class Aves; order Passeriformes; family Timaliidae; genus Cyanoderma; species Cyanoderma ruficeps. The sequence goes on from VZDJ01000395.1 coordinate 477, forward strand.
CGGACATAGGTCAGGTGACCACCTCTAAAATAGTCTTTCATCAGTTCTCTTAGGGAAAGGAGTCTCTTTTGCCATGTCATGGAGACTTCGCCACAAGAAAACAGTTCTCTTGTCTCTTCAATTCTCACGAACAGCAGCCTTCCGGAAATCTGTATTTGTGAAGTCCCTCCCATCTCATGCAGCCTTCCCACAGCTGTGTTCATGGGCCATGTCAAACTCATGGGGTACTATTTTAAGGATGAGCTGTTCAAAAGCAAAGGTTCTCTTCATCTATCTCTGGGATCATCTTCATCTCTAGGAACAGAGGTCTTCTTCTTCCCTGTGGGCAGAGGGTCTTCATCACTCTCATCTTCCTCTCTCTGTTCAAGCTTCTCATGAGATCGCAGCTACTTCAACATCTTGCTTCTGCACGAATGCCTTTACTCATATCTGCAATTTGAACACTCCATCTCCCCATACTGTTTCCATGAATTAAAGGGATATTCTAGTGTATCAACAGTCCATCACCATGGCCTTGCAAAAGAATTTCAGCTTAAGACTAAAGGATCTACTCATTCTCCTCTCATCTGGGACTTAACTCCTTCTTCACTGACCTTGGTGTCTTCATGTTGTCTCTCTATGTGTCTTCACTCTGTCATTTTCTCTCACTTGTGAGAGAATCAATGTCCTGCAAGTTTCATCTGTGCAATAAAGGAGTCAATATCTCGCCCGGGGCCTGCGAAGGTCATGATGGTTTCTGCCCCCGTGGCCGAAGAAGTCAGTGATGGATGTCTTTAGGCTAAAATGTCATGGATAAAGAAGATTCCATTAAAAACCAGTCAAAAGATGGCCTTTTACTAGTCAAAGGACAGTCTTTTGCAGGACTTTCAGAGAACTTTGTTCCCAGCAAGCTGTTCCAGACATCTTCCCCCTCAATGAGCCATTGATGTGAGCTAATCTGTCATGTTAATTTAATGCAGCAGAATGTGAATAGATTGAAATCCATTCTTGCAAAAAAACCCCAAGTGTTTGCTGGTGATTATTTGCATGGAGGTGTAATATATGTTGCAAAAAAATGATTTGTGCAAAAAAATTAAAAACTACAGCATTTGTGTAACCAAAGCCAGTGACGGGGAGAAAGCAATTTGCATCAGGTGATAAGGGAAGAGGGATTCAGATACCAAGCAAGGATGAGCTGTCTCCAAAGATCTTTATTCCAAAGGATTTTTTCATCTGACAAGGCCCCAGTAATATGCATTCGACATGCATCAACAATAAGATAATATTCATCGCCAATGATGTTTATTCCAGAAGAGAATTCCAGTAAGGAGATGAATTATTCACCCATTCCGGGAAACTTTTCGTTAGACTGGCAGCAAGAAAAGAAAAGTACATGAATATGCTAAAAGGATAAGATCAACGAGAGATTCCCCCTGTACCCCGCTCAGACGGAAAATATATAAAACAGGACCCTGTGAAAGCAGGAGTGGTGAACCACGGGGATTTGGAGCGATAGAGTCCAAATTTGGTTCACCCAGTGTCGATTGCCAGGCTCGGCCATTTTGCTTGTGGCTTTTTCAAAACTTATACTTTGATTATTTAATAAATTCTCTTTAATTATTAAATTGGCTGATTCGTTTATAACAGAGGGAAGTCTTTTAAGCACATTTATACCCCTCCTTCTTCTCTCCATCCAGACTGACCAGGCAGTTTTCTTGCAGATGGCTCGGTGTGCAGCCAGGAGTATGACTAGGTCCAGGCGTGTGGCTGTAACCAAGTATGTGATGATTCCATGGGTTTTGCTGCCTCTGGCTTCAGAAGAGCTATTGGTGCTTTTCTTGGGCCTATGTAAGGCACAGCCTGACACCTTTCACAGGGTGACTTATCTAACTCAACTGGAGCAAGTCAGGGTCCTGCTGTTTTTCCTTGGCAGAGGAGCACTCTCTCCATCTTGCAATACTAGGAGCACCACCACACTGATTAACCTGTCAATGGGCTTGCAGAGTAAAATAATGTTCTCTTCATTCCTCCCTACCAGTAGTACAGTTTGTGTGCCATCACCCCCTGCTAACTCCTCTAAGGGCATGGAGCAGCCTGATAACCATTTGAAAATCCATTATTCTATTTCCACCTCCACCAGAGCTCAATCCCTGGCTTCATGGCTTTCTCTCCTTGCATTTTCTCTGTGGCACCGTTTCCTGCTAAACACACTGAAAAGATCAAGTCTGTCTGTATACCCCAAAGATTTCCTTTGTGAGGCAGCAGTTACCAGTAAAGGCACTAACTGGTGCTGCTTCTCCAAGACAGCAGGGATAAACTGGAGAGTGGTACTGTTACATAGTGTGCAGGGTAATAATTAGCAATAATTAAAGCACAAGCAAATACATAACAATACGCCTCACAGTCTGACTCTGGTGCATTAGCCAAGTAATCTTGAAGGCAAAAACTCTCCTATTTTCCTCCAAATTAGGGGTCAAAATTCTGCTGCTGCAACTAAATGCAATGCCACTGAAACTGGAACATTTATCACTTGGATCTAATTAAATATTGATCTGACTGACCCCCAGTGTCCTCAGACACATAAAGTTGAAATCTCACTCCAAAGATTGTCCCTAAGTAAAGTGCTGGGTTCTGGAAAGCTGCACTTTCCCCCTGAGCAAAGTAATTTTGAGAAGTTACTTCAAAAATGAAGCCCTGAAGCCAGACTTGTCTGTCCCAGGTGCCATACCTGCTCCAGGCACACACTGCAACCCCAGCTGCCAAATGTGGGGCCTAAAGGGATTTCCCTTGGCTCTGAGGGGCCCAAAAAGAGAGGGCAGATGTCAATTTGGCCTCTGGGCACTGCCAGATTATACCTAACCATCACAAGACAGGGCTCTGAGGCACCCAACATCCATAAAGACAAAGCTGTAATGAAAACCTGTCACTCCATATAAGCCCAGGACCAAGAAAGGATTGATCTCCTCTCAGGGACTGCACCAGTGCAAAAGAGCATCAGAAAAGCATTCCCCCCTTTGTTACAGCTCTTCCTTCTCCTTTAACATAATTTTTGTCTAAAGAAGGTTCTGGCACAAGTCCTGTAGCCATGGATCCAGAGAACAGATTTCAGAGACAAATCTGGCTGTGTTTGGGAAAATTTCCACTTATAATGACTTGACCACAACTCCTCTGCAAATTGGTCCCAGAGTTAATTTCCCTTTCCCCAGAAAAAGCACTACATTTTCTTTTTCAGTGTGAAGTAGCTTCAGTTTCCATCAAATTTTATTATATTTCATCTACTACCCTGCAGCACCTGCTGTTACCAAGCTGCCCTCCATTACAAAGTGTAGATGGTCTTGTAGTCTAGCCAGAAATAATTATATGCAGGAAAATAACTCCTTTTCAGTTCTTAGAAACATATCTGTCCCTATCAGGAGAAGGTCAAATACAGATTTCTCCTGTGACAAATGCAACATTTTTTGAGTTAGGAGATTGTCATCTATAACTATCAAATGTTTTGAAGACATTTTAGTACTGACAGCCTGAGACCTCTGTATGTCACTCAGGCTGAAATCGCTTGTGATAACTCAGCTTTCCTCCCCTGAGATTACCAGATGGTGCATGGGGATACCAACACCCAGATTTCTGTGGGACAAAGTGGCCTACAGCAGTGGTCAGTGTCCAGTTTCTGGGCCATCTTCAAGCATGTATGTCCCCAAGCAGTCATGGTCATTTGCTTCTACAGTGTCAGACAACATCTTGCCATGGCAGCACCTGCTCATCCTTGCTGTTTCCCAGATAAACAGATTATAGTCAAAGAGCTTAATCAAAGGCAACACTGACATATTTACCTTGATGCACACTCTCTTTAGTTTTATGCACTTAGAACAATGAAGGGATCATCTGGAGTTTGGAAAAATATTCTGTATTAATTGCATATATAAAAATTATCTATAAATAATATTTCTATGGATTTAATGATTGCTGTATTGAGATGCTCTTGAAAACACTTCTAAACCATCACTGAAACATTTAGCAACTATTTTTCACAAATAGTATCTAGTTTAGCACTTATTTTTTATTAATAATACCTAGTTTCTTATAAATTAAAAACTACAATAACAGACATTTTTCCAACATAAAAATATCATGAATATTGCTGAGGGCTTCATCAGTGAAAGTATAAGTATTCTTGGGAAGCTATTGTTATAAATAAACCCTGTATATTGATCTGGGCTTGAGAAATTAAAGAATTACAGGTTACAGGAATAAGCCAAAGACACATGAGGGCTCAATGGACTGAGGAATGTTGCCTCAATCTGCATTTGAAGAGAGGATTTCAGCTGTGCCTCCCCGACCCAATCACCCAGACATCAACTCCGAGACAGCTTCAGCTTCCAATACCCATCCTTCTGCTTCCAATACCCATCCCCCGGCTTCCAATAACCATATCCGTCTGGAGAAGAGACTTCACTCTCAATATCAATAAAATTCCCAGTTAATCCTCAGACACCATTCTGATTCCACTCAGGAAGAAGTTTGAATCCAAAAAGAAAGGACTATGAATCCTATAATCCTGCCTCAAACAAAGGAAAACCCTGCCTGGAGGGAAATAAAAAGTATAAAAACTGGACCCTAAAAGCAGGACATTGGAGTGAATGGCAGAGAGACACGGCACGGGCCGGTCTAGCATTCGCTACCCAAAAATTCGATCTAATTTATTCTTTGTTGTTGCTTGGACTTTTGGCTGCTTCGTGGCAATTTGGTTATTTGTCTGTTGTGTTTTTGTTTCTTTTCTGTATTTCAATTTGCAGTAATTAGAAAATAATTTTTGGATTTTTTTAATTCCGATTCGGCTCACCATATTTATAACAGAATTGGTGAAACCCGACGTGATACAATCATGTTTTCTTCATGGGAACTCCATGCTGTTCGGGAGGCACCCCGCGATTTTAGCGGCCCGACGGTGTGAGGGGCTCAGTGAGACCGATTGTAAAAACGAAAAATTTTTTACTAAAAAAGAAAGCCACAACAAAGTGGAGGGCTCGAGCCCAAAGACTGGGAACACGCAGGCAGCCCAAAGGGGGGACTGTCCTGGGGCCGCGGCCAGATTTTTTCACTCACAAAACTATGTGCACGAAGAATCCACGGGGAAAAGGAGCTGTAAGTATCCATGGTTGAGTGAGGTGTGGTTGAACATGTGTAAGAGACGTGGAAATTCCATGAGGCGAGTTTTGACCTCAAAGCCGCAGTTCCACTCTCCCGCAAGGGAAGTGGTCGGCCGCGAGAGAAGCGAAAGACTTCAGGAAAACACTCCTTACATCCGGCAACTTCTGAGCCAGGGGAGGCTCAGGGGGTCGACCACGGGGGGCTAAGAGGAAAGGGTACGTCTTTTTCGAGTTCAAGACTGGTAAGCCTCTTAGTTCTAGGGCTAGGGTAGCCCAAGGAACTTACCGAGCTGATCAGAGCGGGTAAAAAAACTCCAGAAAAACTCCACAGCTCGCTGGAAGTTAGCGCCGAAGAGGAGCTGATCAGCTGGTAAGTAAATTCAAGCCCCGAGGGGTACAGGGGCCGAGTGAAGCCAAAGAAAAGGAAGTCAGATAAATATGGGTCAGGAGAACAGCAAGTCCCTAGGGAAAGGGCAAGGAAGCATCCTGAAAATACCCCGAGAGAGCCCGTTAGGGTGGATGCTGGAAAATTGGACAGAGTGTCCTCAGAGGAGGAAGCTGTCCAAGGAGAAAATGATACATTATTGCACCGAGGTGTGGGGAAGAAAAGAAATCAGGGAACATCTGGTCTGGCAGGTGTTTGGGACATTTGAACTGTGGGTCGGTAAAGCCCTAAATCTGTTTGTGGCCAGAGAAAGACCAGAGGACTGGAAAGAAAAATTATATGCCGAAATCTGGGAGCCCAGAACAAGCTTGTACCTAGTGAAAATGAAGTCGGGAATGGGAGGACAGAATGATAAGTGGGACCCACTGGATAATCTCCCTCCCCCAGTCCTACCTGTGGCCGCGGCAAGAGAAACACCATTTTCTCACCAGGGAGCTACAGCTCCGCCGTGGCCCCAGGAATGGGCACCCCCGCCCCCTACTAGTGAGACAACAGCAGCCCCCTGGTTAACCCCTCCTGTGCCTGCTGAGAACAGGGTGCCCTCACAAGGGGTAGGGCTCCCAGAGCCCCAAAAAGGGGCAGGAAAATCGGCACCCCAGACTAAGATCTCCTATTCTCCCCCAATGACCAGACATAGAACCAGGAAAGAGGACAGTGATGAGGGCCCTTCTTCTCTGTTCCCCTTAAGGGAAGTACCAATGGCATCAGGAGTGATAGGATTTGTAAATGTCCCTATCAACACCGCAGATGTAAGGGCTTTCAAAAAGGAGATGGGAAAGCTGATGGACGACCTGCTAGGGGTTGCCGACAGGCTGGATGAATTCTTAGGAACTAGTATCTACAATTATGAGGATTTACACTCTATCATGAGGTCACTTTTCAACACTGAAGAGAGGGATATGATTAGGAGGGCTGGAATCCGGGAATGGGAGAGACAGAACCCCCAAGGGGATCGGGGGAGCAGAAGTGGCCTAATCTTGACCCCAGGTGGAATCCACAGACTGAGGAAGGCAGACGTAGCATGGTCGACTTACGGAACATAATAATTCAGGGCATCTGGGAAACGGTCCCCCGTGGACAGAATATCAGTAAGATTTTGGGGGAATGTCAAGGGAAGGACCAATCTCCGAGCGAGTGGCTGGAGCGTCTGAGGAGGGGTCTCCAAATTTATTCAGGGACGGATCCTGACTCCCCCGTAGGGGAGGTTCTGCTAAAAACTCAGTTTGTGGCAAAATCCTGGGAGGACATAAGGAGGAAACTAGAAAAGATTGAGAATTGGCAAGAAAAGGAATTACAGGAGCTGCTGAGGGAAGCTCAAAAAGTATATATGAGAAGGGAGGATGAGAAGAATAAGATTCAGGCTCGGGTGATGGTGGCAGCGGTGAGAGAGGCCCAAAAACAAGATCGGCCCCCGAACAAGGGAAAATCAAACCAAAGACGGGCCAAGGGAAAAATCATCCCCCTTCTGAAAAGGGCCCCCGGGGAACAAAGGAGGATATTGAGTGCTTTTACTGCAGGAAAAAGGGTCATTTAAAGAAGGATTGTTTTAAAAGAATCAAAGATGAGCAAGTTTTTCAAGAGGATTAGGGGTGTCGGAGGCTTTTTCTTTTGGGGACCAGAACATCTAAAGAGCCCTTGCTAACCCTGAAAATTGGGCCCCAAGGGGAAGAAATTACTTTTTTAGTGGACTCGGGGGCAGAAAGGTCCACAGTGCAGAAATTACCCGCTGGATGTGACAAGAGCAAGGAAACCATACTAGTAGTAGGAGCAAAGGGAATTCCCTTCAGAGCACCAATAATTAAGAATGTGGTAATTGAATCCAAAACTAAACTTTGTCTGGGAAACCTACTATTAGTAGAAGAGGCAGACTACAACCTCCTAGGAAGAGACCTGATCATCGCTCTAGGTATTAACCTAATTGTTCAGGACTCTCAAATCATAGTTAGTTTGTATAAACTGACTATTCAGGATGAGGAAAATATTGATACCAAGGTTTGGCATGTCCCCGGAGAGGCGGGAAAATTAGACATTGAGCCAATTCAAGTAGAAATAGAAGACCCAAATAACCCCATCAGGATAAAACAATACCCCATGTCATTGGACGGAAGGAGGGGGTTGAAACTTATTATAGATGATTTGCTACAGAAAGGGACATTGGAACCTGGCATGTCCTGCCACAACACCCCAATTTTAGCGATCAAAAAGACAGATGGAAATTATAGACTGGTACAAGACCTCCGAGCAGTTAATTCAAGGACTCGGACAAAATTCCCAGTGGTAGCAAATCCCTATACCCTTCTTAACCGCCTCTCCCCAACGGACACCTGGTATAGTGTGATTGACTTGAAAGATGCATTCTGGACATGCCCCCTGGCTAAGGAGAGCCGTGACTATTTTGCCTTTCAATGGACTGATCCCGAAACACACCGAAGCCAACAACTCTGCTGGACTACCCTTCCCCAGGGTTTTGTGGATTCGCCTAATTTATTGGGGCAGGCCCTGGAGCATTTGCTGAGCCAGTTTACCCGGGTGAAGGGACAAAATTGTTACAGTACGTGGATGATCTGTTGGTGGCTGGTCCAACAGAGGAGAGTGTGAGAAAGTGTACTGTCGAATTGCTGAACTTGTTGGGAGGTAAGGGGCTGAAGGTTTCAAAATCTAAACTTCAGTTTACTGAGCCAGAAGTAAAATACTTGGGACATTGGCTGACGGAAGGGAAAAAGAAATTGGACCCAGAGCGGGTGGCTGGCATTGTGGCTCTCCCTGCTCCTCGAACTAAACGGGAAGTGAGGCAAATTCTTGGTCTTTTTGGGTACTGCAGACAATGGATAGACGGGTACAGCGAAAAGGTGAAGTTTTTATATGAAAAACTAACCACGGCTAGACTTAAGTGGACTGAAAGTGATGACAAGGAATTCCAGAATCTGAAAAATGTATTAATTTCGGCTCCTGTGCTGAGTCTCCCCGATGTGAGGCGACCTTTCCAATTGTTTGTAAATGTCAGCAACCATACTGCGCATGGAATTCTTACCCAGGATTGGGCAGGAGACAAGAAACCAGTAGGTTATGTCTCAAAAATTGCTAGACCCAGTCAGCCGAGAGTGGCCCACCTGCCTCCAAGCTATTGTAGCAGTAGCTCTGTTAGTAGAAGAGGCAAGAAAAGTCACTTTTGGGGCCCCCTTGGTGGTATATTCCCCACACAATGTGCAGGGAATCCTTCAGCAAAAGGCAGACAAATGGCTCACTGATGCTCGGCTCCTCAAATATGAGGCTATATTAATACATTCTCCGGAACTGGAACTCCGCACGACCCCTGCCCTAAATCCGGCTCAGTTTCTGTTCGGGGAGGCCTTGGAAGGGATTGTACACGATTGCTCAGAATTCATACAACTACAAACAAAAATCAGGCCTGACCTGGAAGAAGAGGAGCAGGAGGAGGGAGAAAAATGGTTTGTAGACAGATCTTCTAGGGTAATAGAGGGAAAGAGAAAATCAGGGTATGCTATTGTGGACGGGAAATCTGGGGAAGTGGTGGAATCGGGACCTCTCAGCCCGGGCTGGTCAGCTCAGGCTTGCGAACTTTATGCGATTCTCAGAGCATTGGAAAATTTGAAAGAGAAAAGGGGAACGGTTTTTACCGATTCAAAGTATGCCTTTGGAGTGGTACATACTTTTGGGAAAATTTGGGAAGAAAGGGGTTTAATTAGCTCCCGTGGGAAATGTTTGGTGCACGGAGAATTAATCAAACGAATTTTGGAAGCTGTCCGAGAACCAGAAATTATTTCAGTAGTGCATATTAAAGGTCATCAGAAAGGGAAACAATTCAGAATCCAGGGAAACCATTGGGCTGATGCAGAGGCAAAAGGGCGGCGCTAATGACAATTAGCACCCCGGAGCTTGAACAGAAAGAAACCCCTGAGTATGTCCTACGACCAACGGCGGAAGAAATAATGGGGTACGAAAAGATTGGAGGGAAATTAGAGGGAGACAAATGGAAATTACCTGATGGGAGAGAACTATTACCGAAAGAGTATACCTGGAAATTTTAAAAAGATTACATCAGCAGACCCACTGGGGTTCCAGAGCTTTGGCGGAGCAGTTTTTGAGGTTTTTCGGATGTAAGGGAATCTATGAATTGGCCAAGCAGGAGGTCCAGGGATGCCTCACCTGCCAGAAGGTAAACCAAGTAAAATCCAAACAAGTCCTATTGGGTGGTCGGCCTCTGGCTTACCGACCTTTTGAGAGGGTCCAAGTGGATTTTACCGAGTTACCCAAGGTGGGAAGGTACAAATATTTATTGGTAATGGTTGATAAGCTGACCCATTGGGTAGAGGCTTTCCCCTGTGCTCGAGCTAATGCTCACACAGTGTCAAAAATTCTATTAGAAGAAATTATTTGCCGATTCGGAGTAATCAATCACATCGATTCAGATAAGGGCACTCATTTTACATCCAAAGTCATCAAATTAACAGCTGAAGCATTGGGAATCAGGTGGGATTTTCATACTCCGTGGCACCCCCAGAGCTCTGGACAGGTAGAAAGAATGAACCAAACTTTAAAAGCACAATTAGCGAAATTAATGATAGAGACAAAATTATCATGGATAAAATGCCTACCATTGGCCCTTTTAAACATTAGAACTATGCCGAATTCAGAAAACAAAATCTCGCCGTTTGAAATGTTATATGGGATGCCTTACCAACACGGGATGCCAGTGGGACACCCCAGCGTGGAAGAGGGACAGATTCAACCCTATTTAATAGCCCTGAATAAGCACCTGCAAAACCTCCGGGCCCAAGGACTGGTCACACAGAATATCTCCCTGGGATTCCCCATTCACAAAATTAACCCGGGAGATGAAGTCCTGATCAGGTCCTGGAAAGAGGTTTCGCTGGCCCCTCACTGGGAAGGCCCTTTCCTTGTTCTGCTTACCACAGATACGGCTATTCGGACAGCGGAAAAGGGTTGGACTCACGCCTCTCGGGTGAAAAGGATAAAGCCTCAAAGGAGAAACCCTGAATGGACTGTGACATCAGCCCCAGGCAACTTGCAAGTTAAACTCCGGCGTCGATGAACAACTCGGAAAGGATAAGTTATAACCTGCCCGGCTGTAATTGTTTTCCCTTTGTCCATTTTGAGTGCGTGTTTTGTCACGAGCTTTGGGTGGTTCACTGCAGGGGAGGGAACAGACCTGATAGCTATTGTTTCAAGTGCTATCAAGAGGAGTTGAGCCTGACCAACCTAGCTCTGAACGCTGCTCAAATTTTGGGGCTTATCAAAAGGGGATCTTATGAATGGACGGTCATTCTCGATCTCGGTATCCATGGCAAGTTCCATACAAAGGCCAGAATACTGGGGAAAGAGTGCCGAAGGACCAACAGGGTTCCTTGCATGGCGGACCCAGTCAAGCTCAGCTGATGGGGCACATACAAACAGAGGTTTGCGGTCAGGGCAGGGGGCATCCCAGAGGAGTTTCCCTGCTGCCGAGAAGAATTACAAGCCCGCCGTTGGGATCTGCCTCCTAACGGGCGGAGGCCAAGGCAGAGGGATATACCTAGGGATAGTCCTGCTAGTCCTGGGCCTCACGATCGGTGAAGTGGCAGGGAATCATGTCTCTGACCCAAGTTCCCCCGATGGGGAATGCCGACCATGTATGATATTCGTTCATAAGGGACGAACACCCTCCAGAAAACCCCCGCTGGATTGCTTGTCACCTCAGGGTAAATGTTTTGAAAGGGGTAATTGGTATCAGATGTGCAAAAATAACGAAGAGATGATTTGTTTTGACATAGGAGCAGGACCCAGAGACAGGAAGGGCGAGGCTCACTCCTCTCGGGAGATTGGATGGGAAAAAGGCCCCCAAATCCCTGCCTGCACACAATGTAACCAGACGGTGTGGAACAAGGGAAAGCCAACCTCTGTTTTTGTGGGATACCACCAGGTTAATGATGCCTGTTATAATGCAGAGAAACTGGAAATGTGTGAGATGGAAGGGAAAATATATTGGGTAGGAAGAAACCTCAAATACGAGGATCCTCCCAAGGGAATGGAGACAATTATTCTGGACTTACTAGACAGAGAAGATGATAGTGTGCATGCAATATACTAAGACCTGTTTCACTCGGAATAAGGAGGGTTTAGACCCCGAAACCATATTAGAACAACACCGATTGCATACCCTAGAGGAACACTATAGCTCATTGATAGAACAACACTGAGAGTTAGGATTACCCATCACAACCCAAAACTCCTTTGTGATCAGGCTTCAGGCCTCTCTAGAAAAAATTCTCAATCATACTTTGAGTGCTTTAGAAATGTCAGCCGAACAACACACCCAGCTGAAAACCCAGGTTTATCAGAACCGACTCGCCCTAGATCATTTATTAGAAAAACAAAAGGGTGTTTGCAAGGTACTTAACCATTCAGACTGTAATCAGGAAACCAAGGACTATGCTCAGGAAATTAACCATTTGGCTGCTGAAATTAGAAGGATGGCTCATGTCCCTGTTCAAAGATGGAATACCTCCTGGGGAGAACCAGGTTTTTGGGACCGAGCCTGGTGGGAGCAGATAATCGTAGTGATCATAGGTGCACTGGGCCTAAGGTATCTGGTCCAAAGGATTTGCTCTTTTGCCAGAAGGAGAAGGCCAACCGCTAATTCTAAATTTATGATAGGAAAGGATCATCACCTCCTGGCACCAAAACCGTCTCCCTCTCGGGGAGACAGAAAAAAGGCAGCTAAAATTTTAGATAGATTCGAGAAAGAAACAAAGTTTCAGAAACACTGTGGGTCCTCTCATGATGAGGAAGAGGACTCGGACCAGTGGGGTGACATGTAAATGTGGGAAAGTTTTAAAAGAAAATGTAAATAAGAAATAAATAAAAGTACCTTTGCCCAGATCAATATAGGGACATTTAAAAGGGGGAGGAATTGTTATAAATAAACCCTGTATATTGATCTGGGCTTGAGAAATTAAAGAATTACAGGTTACAGGAATAAGCCAAAGACACACGAGGGCTCAATGGACTGAGGAATGTTGCCTCAATCTGCATTTGAAGAGAGGATTTCAGCTGTGCCTCCCCGACCCAATCACCCAGACATCAACTCCGAGACAGCTTCAGCTTCCAATACCCATCCTTCTGCTTCCAATACCCATCCCCCGGCTTCCAATAACCATATCCGTCTGGAGAAGAGACTTCACTCTCAATATCAATAAAATTCCCAGTTAATCCTCAGACACCATTCTGATTCCACTCAGGAAGAAGTTTGAATCCAAAAAGAAAGGACTATGAATCCTATAATCCTGCCCCAAACAAAGGAAAACCCTGCCTGGAGGGAAATAAAAAGTATAAAAACTGGACCCTAAAAGCAGGACATTGGAGTGAATGGCAGAGAGACACGGCACGGGCCGGTCTAGCATTCGCTACCCAAAAATTCGATTGAATTTATTCTTTGCTGTTGCTTGGACTTTTGGCTGCTTTGTGGCAATTTGGTTATTTGTCTGTTGTGTTTTTGTTTCTTTTCTGTATTTCAATTTGCAGTAATTAGAAAATAAATTTTGGAATTTTTTAATTCCGATTCGGCTTACCATATTTATAACACTATCAAGTGTGTAAAAAAAAAAGAAGAGTAGAAATTGGAAGTAGCTGAATTTGCTGGCAAGGTGTCCCAGGTTACCAGAGACAGAGGCAAATCCCACACAGATAAAGATGCCATCTAAAAACAGTGGCTCCTTATGCTGCTCAGGGACCAGGGTTGTCTGTCTTCCATGGCATGGGCAGCACACACAGGTGGGATTCTGGTCTCCTTCACCTGCTCTGCCACCACCTCAGGTAAGCCTGGGGAAACAATTAACAAGATATCAGGTGAAATAATTATACCTGACAGATGCTACATATTCAGGAAAGCCAATAGGCAGTGCTTTGGCTCTCCTTTCCTTGGACTTAAACTCAGATTTTTCCAGATGATGCATGGGATTGCAGTGGAGGGTTGAACAAGTAATTACCTCTCTCTATTTCCTACCCTTCCTCTGCATTATAAACATATTTAAAGGGCACTTAGAAAAAGCAGGAACAACCTAAATTAAGATGTAATATGAAAAGATAATGTTGGTAGGCTGTCTGGGAAAGTGATGAAGCAGGTATTACACACTGGACAAAATGTGGCCTTTTCTTCCCCTGAGCTCAGTCCCTGGCTCTCTAGGCTTGCTTGTATTTATCAGTTTTTCTCAGCTGCTGTGGCAGAAAAGGTGCTGCAGCCACAGTGGGGTGGTTGCAGGGGAGCTGCCACCCTCCCACCTGTGTGCAGGACAAGGCAGCTCATCAGTAGTGACTCCAGTGTATCTCCCCTGCCCTGGGACTTGGGACTGAGCTCCCCAGCCAACTTTACCTGTCCCCCAGCATCCACTTCAGAGCATCTCTCTGGCAGGAGGAAAATGTCAGATCTCTTGTTCCTCAGCTAAGAATTTCTCTGTCTCACTGTTTGATGACATACCACAAGACAGAGGTGCAGAACAACTTAGGAAAAGAAAATACAAACCCACACAAATACAACCCACACAGGCAACAAGAATGGAACATTGTAGAAGCAACCAAAAGCCCTTGACATCAGCAAAATTTTGGTTTGGTTATAAATGAAACTGATTTAGCATTGCAACTACAAAAAGCATGCCAAGGGGAGCACAGCCCCAACATTGCTCCCTCCACACCTCTGTCATTGGGACCACCCTTGTGCTGGGCACCTCAACCTCAGCAGAAGGCTGCTTTTACTGTTCAGGTTAGAGTTAGGGTTCAAAAAGCCCCAGGGCCTAGAGCTCCAGGGACATTGAAACTACATAATAACCTATAAACAAACCATGGAATATGGGAAAAATTAAATATTTGGTGGGACCTGCTAGGTCACTGAAAAACTGCTGTGTGAATAAATATGTTATTTCTTCAAGTGGGGCCAAAGCTGCCCTGAAACTCCCCAGCTAGTATGAAACTGGCTTTAATAACAATAAGCCTGTAAAAAGTAAAGATTAAAAATTTATTCTGAACTAAATGAAGCTATTAAAAGAACAGTTTTCTGCCATTACAAATGTTTGATACCTGCCTTCTTTTGAGAACACTAAACCACATTGGTCAGCCTCTGTGAGCACCTTGGAATTCTGCTGCATCTAACCTTTGCTGCTCACTGCTGGACTCTCACTTTAACACTAGAGGAACAATGAAAACACTTTTTTCAATTCTTTAAAGAATAAAAAGCTCACATTTCCCCAACTGAAACATTGTAAGAAAGTGTTGGAAGGGTTCATAACTAATTTAAAGATATTTTCTTTCTGCCCTTTTTCACAGAATTTTCCAAGCATAAAATTCCTTTAAAACATCTTCTATAGAATACTCCATTATAAATTATGGAATATTTAGTATAACCCACAGTAATGATAAATAAAAAACAAACCATACAGTAAAAAACCCTGTCAATCATTCCTCTTAAAGGAATCCAGAAAGAACTGGAGGCTGAGGAGACAACACTGAGTAACAGGAACAAGTAAATAAAAGGGAAGCACAGAATTATTCATGATGTAGTAACTCCAGATGCCCTGTGATGTGCTCAGTTAGCACTAACAGGGCCCTGTTGGTCAGCAGTGTGGGAAACTCCAAGTCCCCAGTGGACACCCAGGCTGTTGTCCCTGCACCCCTGGGAGTCCCTGGTGTCCCTCTCAGCAGGGTGCTTGTCCCTCTTTGCACACCAGGCCATGGTTTACTGGACAATTCTGGTCCCACTGTCCCAGTTCCAGAAATCCCAGTGGCATCAGCCCCACATTTGAGGTCCTTGGTAGAACTGCTGAGTAACAATCAGCAACAAAAGGAGCCACTGGGTTTTAAATACAGCAAGATATTGAATTTCTGGCCACATACATGGGCTGTGAATGCTTTGCTGCACCTCTGCACACCTCCAGTCCCGCTGTTCCCTTCAGCATTTTGAGTGTGATGCTGTGGCCATGTGGAGCAGGTAGGTTTTTGTATTTCTTTCTTTTCTGGCACATTGTAATAACTGCACTCTCTGTTTTATCTAACACTGTGGATAATTCTACTGAAGACAAAAATAACCTTAAATTAAAAAATGTATAAAAAAACCAGGAAATAATTTTCTGGTTAAGGTGCTTGCCAGTACATATAAATTCAGGACAGAGTCTACTTCCCTATAAAAGTTTGATGGCGTTTTCTGCTGGAAGCCTGACAAGACATTGAATTCCACATTCAGGAAATGTTTGACTCTATGATGTGTCTATGATTAAATTTATTTCCCTTGAATGCAACCGAGAATCTCCCTGGCTTATTGCAAAAGACAGCCACATGTTAAGGATTATGCCTGTAGAATCAAAAAGATAGATGACATGATTTAGGACCTATTTGAAAAGATTAATTGATTTAAATATATCTTACACAATTTTTCTTAATCCTCTGAGGAGAACCAGACCAACTTCACACCTTTGCTTTGCTCTAGAAACCTTATNGGGGGGGGAGAAGGAGTGCTTATTTCATATAGTTAATTAAGAGCTTTGAATGTTAAATAAATTGCTATTCTTTGGAGGGAAAATGTGAATTACTTGTCTCATTCCTTGTTGTCTAGTTCACTTTTTTTGTTGCTTCTTTATGAATCAGCAGGGTGGCTGCAGCCCTCATGGTGGGACTTCCAGGTCCCAACAATTTACCTGACCAGATCTCCACCATAATGCCTGCACCGCACACAGGCAAAAGGCAAAATAAGTTTTGTATCTCTGGGAATTTTGTGCTGCCCTACACAGCAAATCCCACAGATTTGTCTGGACAATGAGAAATGAGATATGAGCTGTAGCAGAATTTCTCAGAGAGCGAGGGCATGATTTATATTTGGATTGAGATTTGAGCTACCCCAGCCTGGGCCCCAGATTCAGCCCTGTGAAGCCTGTGGTGCAGTTAGAAATTATGTGGACAGTGGTTTTTCTAGGTATTAATAGGTATAGTTTGTAGTGTGAACACTTTAGCCACCTTAAGAATGAGATAAACAATGTCTGTTTGCATTTTTCCTTATGCTGTATATCAATGAGAAAATACCTGTAATTGTAAACTATATTGAAGTGTATATACCCTGCCATTTTAGGCAGAATAAATGGAGAACATATGATTAACCATATTGGCTGGATCCACATTGCTCTGTCCAGCTTCCCATGTTTTTAAGGGGTTCTCTGCTTCAGTGAGCCTTGCCCTGAGCTCAAGGATCTCCAAGGTAGCTGCAGCATTGTTCCTCACAGGTTTCTCCACATGGGTGCACTACCTGGTCCATGGATGTAGCTAGATAAGTTCAGAGCTACCCATACAGCACACAGATGACACTGCCATTTCCCACATTACCATTTTGTCTTCGAGCTCAAAATTGCACAGACAATTAATAAATTTAATTTAAAATGTAACATTGTTTTCTTTCAGTAATACTTAGGGGGCTTTCCCTGCAATGTGCATTTTCCATCATACAGAGCTTTTCCAGAGGATTTTGGTGTTTGTTGGACAATACAGAAGCTCACAGCCAGCTCTGAGCTGCATCCCACCCTTGCACACCAGGTTCACTTTGGCTCCCAGTGGCCACAAAAGTTCAGTAATGGCTTGGTGGAGTTATAGACCCTCAGGCTACCAATCTGCACCTGCCAGGGTACCCTGGCAGAGGGTCTGAGGACTGGCAAAACATGACTCATTGTATTGCTCAGGTATTCTATCACATCACTTGCCTTTGGAGCAGACAGCAAAAGCAACACTACACCACATTTTCAGGACAAACCAGAAAGAAGTACATTCAGCTGTAGCAGCAGGGGCATGTTGGTATGCAGAAACTCACTCTTTGGCTTGGAATTTGGGCCAGAAAACAATATCTAACATCCCTGCTGGGGTGGGAAATGGGATTTTAAATCTCAGTCTTCAGCCAAGTAATTAGATGGACAATAAAATTCACACCCCCTCTCCCAATAGATAGCCAGAGGCTTTTCAGTGATTTTTTTTACTTGCAATATCTTTAATGAAAGCAGCATTGAAAAGGAATATCACATTATCTACAGTTTGAACAGAACTTTAAACTGCACAGTCTTAAAATTAATTACTATTTAACTACTGTATCCTTGTAGATACAGATTATATTTAAGGGTCAAAAAGTTAAGGAAATTGACTAACTGAAGATGATGAAATATTTTTTCAAAACTGATTTAATATAATTGAAACAGCTCAGAGAAGTCATAGAGCATTTTATGAAATCTGTATTTCATAGAAGGTAAAATTGAATCTAGGTGCCAGCAACAGCCTGATACTGGTCTTAGTATGCCTGCCTCAAATCAGTGTTTTCATCAAAAACTATTTTACTTCTGGCAATGCTGATGACCAAGGAAAAAAAGAAAAAAAAATACATCTACACCCTAAAGTCCACAAAAACAGACACCAGAAAAAGAGCAAAGAACCAAAGAGCTTTCCTGACCCAAGCCACAAATCAGTTTGGAAACCACCTGTAGCCAGATGTCAGATTGCACACAAGCCTTTTCTCCAGCATAGCAATGATGAATCAAAGTCTGGAATCCAAGCAGCCTGGAAAGAGCAGTTTTTTTCATTACAACCCAACCATGTGTGCAGCATTTCTCAACACAGAATCACAGAATCATTAGGTTGGAAGAGACCTCCAAGATCATCAAGTCCAACCTAACCCTAACCTCAACTAAACCATGGCACCAAGTGCCACAGCTAGTCTTTTCTTAAACACATCCAGAGATGGTGAATCCACCACCTCCCCAGGTAGACCATTCCAATACTTTATTACCCTTTCCATACAAAATTTTTCCTAATATCCAGCCTATATTTCCCTTGACTCAGCTTAAGACTGTGTCCTCTCGTTCTGTTAGTTGCTGCCTGAAGAAAGAGACCAACTCCCACTTGACTACAACCACCTTTCAGGAAGTTGTAGAGAGTGATAAGGTCACCTCTGAGTCTTCTCTTCTCCAGGCTAAACAACCCCAGCTCCCTCAGTCTTTCCTCATAGGGCTTGTGCTCCAAACCCCTCACCAACCTTGTTGCCCTCCTCTGGACATGCTCAATCATCTCAATGTCCTTCCTAAACTGAGGGGCCCAGATCTGGACACAGCACTCAAGGTGTGGCCTCACCAGTGCTGAGTATAGGGGAAGAATGACCTCCCTGCTCCTGCTGGCCACACTATTCCTGATACAGGCCAGGATGTTGTCGGCCTTCTTGGCTGCCTGTGCATACTGCTGGCTCATGTTCAGTTGGTTATTGACCAGAACCCCCAGCTCCCTTTCTGCCTGGGCACTGTTCAGTCACACCATTGCCAGCCTATAATGTTGCAGGGGCCAAAATGCAGGACTCAGCACTTGGATTTATTAAACTTCATCCTATTGGATTCCGTCCATCCATCCAATCGTTCCAGATCTCTCTGCAGAGCCTTCCTACCTTCCAACAGATTGACACACGGTCCCAGCTTAGTGTCTGTCATCTGAAAATTTACTAATGAAAGACTCAATACCCTCATCCATGTCATCAATAAAAATATTAAATAAAACTGGCCCCAACACAGACCCCTGATGTACACCACTAGTGACTGGCTGCCAGCTGGATGCAGCACCGGTCACCATCACTCTCTGGGCTTGGCCATTCAGCCAGTTCTTAACCCAGCAAAGAGTGCTCCTGTCTAAGCCACGGACTGACAGCTTTTCCAGAAGTATACTGTGGGAGACAGTGTCAAAGGCCTTGCTGTGAGGCGGTGTGTTATTTTACCCTTGGCACGGCCAGCCCCAACACCGGGGCAAATCTTGGGGTTCGGCAGCCGGGAAGTGTCAGCAAGACAATGGCAAGAGGACAAAGGAGTGACACTCTGGAAGCTTAGAGTGGAACCAGGTTTATTGGGATCAGCACGGACCCCTCACCTCGTGGCCCGTGCCTCAGGAGTGACCCCGAGCATGAGGAGAGAGGGGGTTTTATTCAGGAGGTGGGAATCTCAGGGAGGGTAGGAACAGAGCCAATGGGGTACAACATGGAGTGGTTGTTAACATAACATACACTGACATACATGGAGATAGGAGGGGAAAGGTTACAACCCAGCCAGTCACCAAAGGTCCCTCTCTGAAGCTTCTGGACTTGGGGGACAGGTTTTGGGGTGACTGGCAGGGTGGGAAAGTCTCTTGACACCTGATGGACAGGCAGCCAAGGCAGGAAAAGCAAACCAGTCAGGGAGGACCTTAGGGTTAAAAAAGAACTGGGGTACAAAAAACTGAACAAGGGTACAAAGAAAAAACATTTTGTGCAACCATGGATTTACATCAAACTTGTTGTACAAAACACACCACCACATCATGAAATCCAAATAGACAACATCCACGGCCTTCCCTCCATCCACCAGGTGGGTCACCTGGTCATAAAAGGAGACCAGGTTGGTCAAACACGACCTACCCCTCCTAAGCCTGTGCTGGCTGGGTCTGATACCCTGGCCATCTTGTAAGTGCTGCATAATAGCTCTCTATATAAACTGCTCTATTATCTTACCTGGTACTGAGGTCAGGCTAACTGGCCTATAATTACCAGGATCCTCCTTTCTACCCTTTTTATGAATGGGAATCACATCGGCCAGTTTCCAATCATCCGGAACAACAACCCAATACAACTTCTCCTTCCACAGTGGTGAGGACAGTGAATGAGGGTATGTCCTGGTTTGAGGGGAAATGAGGTTTTTTTCAGGAAGGTGAGGTCAAACCAATCAGTGGCCAGGTTTGGATGTTGGCATCTTTGGTGGCCACTGAGAGGTTGGACACGCCTCTGAGGACACAGGGGGTTAAAAGCAAGGACTCCGGGATGTACTTNTGTGCTGGACCTTTCTTGCATAATTTAGCCATAGACAAACCCTGACTCTCCTAAATATAAATGAGACTGTATTAGGTGGATGCTGTTTGGTTCAAAGCCAAAGACTCTGTGGCCTGTTTTTGGAACCCTTGGCCCCAGGGGTAAATTTGGGGGGGACTGCTAGTCCCAATAAAAGAAGATAGCTGGTTTTTGGTGCTTGGCCAAACATCCTTAAAAGACCCCTATCTAGCTTAGTCCATGGACAGTGGTGAGAGCACTGGACATGGAAGGAGGGTGTCACCATGGTAGAATTTTCTGGGTGGTGCCATGGGTGACATGGGAGCACGGGAGGATGGACATGTGTTTCCTGTGGGGGGTCTGTAGTGTGAGAGAGACTCCTTTTTCTCTCTCTGGATAGATTTAAGATTGGGTTTTTAAGGGATAATGGCTTGGATTGGGAACCCAGGGTTGTGGAAGGTTTAAGCAAGTAAATATGAGAGTATGTGCTGGTGACAACTGTTGAGCATGTAAGAGATGGAAATTGGGGGGGAGGAGGAAAAGTGTTCTGGAAGGTTTCTTTTTCTGCGTTTGGGTGATTGGGTTTTCTTTCTGTGTCTATTGTCTGTTGTTATCTATTGTCTGTTGTTATGTAGGTTAATAAATGGGGTTTTTTTCCTATTTCAAGTTATAGGCCTGCTCTGCTCTGTTCTTGACCACATCTCGCAGTAGTTTTTAGAGAAAAACATACACTCATGGGTGCACTGGCATTTGACCAGCGCTAACCCATGACAGGGTATTTCTATTGCAATAGAAGTTATGAAGATAAGCAAAAAGGCTTTCTAACCTGGGGTGTTTGTTATAAGTACATATTATATTATTGGCTTTTTGCAAATATTAAAATGAATGCTATATGTATAATGTTTGAAAACCTTGCTGTATGAATATAGTTTCTTTTATTTCTGCTGTTTATCAAAACTTAGAAATATTAGTGGGATATGTAAAATGCTTTTGTTCATGTAGCTAACTCTGAATGGTAAAGATAATCAGGAAATTCCTCACTTTTTAGATTATCTTATCTGGATGAAGATGACAGTGAGGACAACAGCGCCCCAGGGGAGGAATTTATTGACCCTCCTTATCAGGGAATTTGGGGACAGCAGATGAAGCCACAAGGAGAAATAAAATGTTGATATGCAGGATGGAATGGGGGAAGGTGGGGTTGAAACCAAGAAAAAAAAATCTAAACTCAAAGGAATGTTTGAATAATGCATCGAGGTCTATGAATATGCAACAGGCTGGTGCATTTAAAGAGTGTATTTTTAGTTGGTAGGTGCACCCTTGGCTGAATGCCAAGCACCCAGCCGTAATTTTTAACACTTTTTGCTTTTGTGTCTCTTATTGTCTTTTTATTAAACATTTTAAATTTTACCAGAAAAGTGAACCTCATTTTTCAGTGTTACAAGGGGAATTACTAACTCCACATGGCAGGCAACAACAGCAGAGCTTGGAGGGACTCTCCATTTTGGTGGGGCTGTGGCAGGATGACAAGAACCCTGACTAGGAGTCCTGGCAATATGAAGAGGATTTATAAAGGACAAAGGAAATGGTCCTTGGTGTCAGACTAATGTCGCTGCACATGAACTGGGCTAATTAGTGCTTATTGACATTTTGTGACACAGAAATTCATACTCTTGTGTGGGAGTAAATCAGCAATTCTATTCACAGGCTGGTAAGCCACTCTGGGGACAAAAGCTGACGCCTGAGTGAGTTCTTCATCCTGGTGACTGAACACAAAGAAAGGCAGCCAGTTTGTGGCTTCTGCAGTTTTTCTGCAAAAGGTGCTGCATCTCATTGTGCTCTTCTTGTCCCACAAAGTGCTCTCTGAGTGTGGGATGAGAAAAATGCCATCCCACCTGCCATCCTAAACGCTGCCTTTCAGTGAGCTGGGAACTGCAAGCCCCTAGTGCTCTAATAACCCCTCACCTCGCCCTGCTGCATGAGCACTGCAAGTGCAGCTTTTTATCCTGTGCTGAGGGACACAGGGCCACCAGGCTGCTCAGTCCTGGGCATGTTATTTTGATATAGGGAACTTATAACTAAATTTAAACAGATTGTATTTTGCTGTGTAATGAACTGTGTTAAAAACAGATAGTTCTTTGCCATACAAAAACAGGACCTTGCCCATTTGTTTTAGATTGATAAGCAGAAACCTGTGCTCAAAAACTAGAAAAAACTGGATTTGTAGCTTAGGCTATGTCCAGGAGCCTTAGAGGACAATGAGAGACCAAAAGGGCCTGTGCAGAAGCTGGGTTCATCCAGGGAACACCTGAGGAAGACTATCCTACTTCATCCAGCAACCCAGCAACTCCTTCCCCCCCCTCCCCCGAGACCACCAGAAGATAATGCAAAAGCAGCAGACCCAACAAAAAGATGATTAACATATGAAGCAAGAGCAGGTGGGGATAAGTTCTGAATATGTATAGGTGATGTTGAAACTTTCGTGAATATGTATGAGTTTTAGTGTATTTGAACAGGGCACTTGCTCTGTTGTGGATGCACATCTTTGGAGGAGTGATCCCTCCCGTGCATCCAGGCGCAGTGTAAAGCATAGCTAGTTCATAACCTTTGGTTGTGGAGTCTTTGCTCCACTTAAATTTGTATGGAAAATTCCTCCTGGTTTACTCTTGTAAGGCATCATCTCTGACCCAGGCAGATCCCTCGGGTTCAACATGCCATATAGCTCTCAAGTGCTCTCATGCTGAGCAGGGTGAGGGGCCCCTGAGGGCTGAGAGCCATCAGACCACCTGGGAACATCAGCAGTGCCATGTGAGCCTAAAGGACAGACCTACAGAATCACGGGAAACAGGGCTAAGAGGCACCTCACAGGTCCAGCTCATACATTTTCTTGCCTAGGGCAGGAATAGCTGAACCTCTGCCTATGAGATGTCTCATCTGTCCTTAACCACCTCCTCAGACTACTCAAGTATTATATTGCTCACTAGGAAGTTTTTGCAGCTGCCTGGTTATGATTGTCCCTTCACAGCTCACCTGCAGTCTGGTTATGATTGTCCCTTCACAGCTCACCTGCAACCTCTTGCCTTTCCTTCTTTGCTGATGCCAAGTCTTCTGTGCCACATTTAACATATATGCTCCTGGGAGGGGTCCCAGGGTTTGGATAGATATACCCAGGGAACAGAAGCAGAGCCCACTTTTCCAGAACTCCATAACAGCAGAGAGGCTGCTCAGCCAGGGACAGGAGGAAGATAAGGGGCTCTGCCACCAGAGAAGCAACGATCCAGAGCAAGGCAAACAAAGGGTCACAGTCAGAATCAGTTCTGATCCCAGGACAGGGAAATGAGAAGTACCTGCTAAACACTTTGTGGTTTTGTAGTTATCTAACACAAACCCAAGGAAGGCCCATTTCTGTAGAAATTTGTTCTAATGTAATCTAGAAATGCTGTTTTCCCAGCACTGCTGTCAGAGCCCTGCAATGCCATGGTTGCAGTAGCATCAAATGCTATTGCATCATTCCTCTATTCCATCACCAGCACAAGCATCCATGCTAGGCAGGGTTGCCAGCCCAGAATAATGCCAGAGACTGTGCTGACCATCGGCTGACCTGTTACATGTGCCGCAGTCAATGTGTTTTGTGCAAATCTCACATATACAGAAGTGTTGCAGCCAAAGGTTTTTCAGCAGTTCAGCAGTACAAATGTATCTACTCCAGTCCAAAAACCCACACACAGAGGGAGACTAAAGATGTTAAACCTAACAGCAAAAAATATTTTGTTTCTAGTGATAGCTCAATAAATGTTATCCAGAGAAGATGATCTAGGTTTTTCAGGGTGATGGAGAGCTGTTCTAGACAATTATCATATCAAGAAAGTAAATGTACTTGGAGTCTTTTGTTTTCTATACAGAAACATGAAATCGTTTAGATTGGAAAAGACTTTTAAGATGATCAAGTCCAACCAAGAGCATAACATTGCCAGGTTCCTCCACCACGTCCCTAAGTGCCATATATCACACATTGGGGACAAATTAAAAGCTGTTCTATATGGTTGGAAGTAGTCCTGAATGTATTTGTACACATAAACACCTATATTGACAGTCTTTGCTTGGAGGGACCCCTTTTCAAAGTCTGCCTATAAGATGCAGGTAGGTTTTGGTAAATCACAGAGGAGCTTGGATACAGCCACTGAACAGCACCACAGAAGTGTTATTAATATGGTGAGCCAATTTGTAATAATAAAAAAAAAAATATTTTCACGTTACAGCGAGTACAGAAACAAATAAAAACCACAGCCACAATAAAGATAAATTCGATCGAATTGGGGGTGAAACGTGAGACAGGCCTCTATCGCACCGTGTCTCCCCTTCGTTCGCCCCAAAATCCCAACACCAA
>VZDJ01000395.1:25560-46983 GCA_008694505.1 Cyanoderma ruficeps
CCCCCTTTCCTGCGGCTTTTCAACAAATGTCTCTTTTCCTGCCTGTAAATCCTTTATTTCTCAGGCACAAATTAATACACAGAGATTATTTACAACAGAAGGTTATGTGAAAAACAAGTTTCACTCTCTTAGAAAAATTTATAAGTTTAATAAAAAGATAAAAAGTAAAAATAGACAATTAGGAGACAAAAAAAGCAAATGTATCTCAGCCAAGTGTGCCTCACCAGAAAAGCACACTCCTTCAAAATCCTTGTTTTTAAGGATAAACCTTTTACATATGCATTTTTCAAACATTCCTTTGAGTCCAGATGTTCCCTTGGTTTTTGGCCCCCTTCCTTGCTCAACTTGCCCCATTGTACCAAATTAACATTTTATTAGATAAAGTCCTTGTTGGTACCTGGTAGTCTTTCTGATACCAGAAGATCAATGAATTCCTTCTTGTAGCTTTTGTTTCACTGCTGTCTCAATCTTATCAATTCAGGAATGTGGAAGATTCTCTCTCTTTGTGTATCTTCTGGTGAGGGTTTGATTCAGTTTTGTTCAACTGGTTTGACTGGTTTTAAATGTTACAAAAAGTTTTACAACTCAAAAAGAAAATATACAGTAAAACTTTCTACATTATACATATAGCATTCATTTTAATATTTGCAAAAAGCCAACTTTATAATATGCATTTATAACAGTTGCAAGTCGCAAGAGGGTTGAATCCAGTCACACAGCCAGATGAGGTACTGCACTATAGCAATCTTACCCCAAACCCCCATCCTGGCAGCACTCAGCATAACATCCACCAGGAAATTCCAGCCTTCCCTCTTCCAGGAGTCTCCAGCTGCTAAATGGGACTGTGGGTCTGAATTCAGGGTGAGAATTCCCATTGCATCTCCACCATTGGCATCCTACTAGAATTACTTAAGGCTTTGTCCTTGGGGGGAAATATGCATTATGCACAGCAAGAATTTCTCCATCCATCTTCCAGAATGCATTATCACGCTTGATAAGGGCTTTCCAAGTCACCAGTCTCATTGGAAAGGAAGGCGAGCTGACCCATGAATGCTGCAGCTCTAAAAGCTCTTTGCTAGAAACACCATCCAAGAGGCACAAGGGGCAGGAAGGCTGAGTACAGACCTCTGGGTGACATGCACTGGACTGACCCTGTCCCTCAGGCCATCTGTCCCATGTCCATTACTGCTGAGTGCATTAAGCATCTACAGGGAGCTGCAGAAGCAGGGGAAAAGGAGACTACACCTTTGTGGAGTTATCAGGGACAGTCAAGAAACAGGGGACCTCCAAATGTCTCTTGGGACTTCCCAAATCCAACACAGTAAGATTAAATTTAGCATATTACAGTTTCCTTGGAATGAGTAGCAGGATAAGAGGATGTCTAGGGGCCAGTAGAATAGACAGAGAGAGAAAGCCACTGAAAACTTTGTGGGGCATGTTCTAGAAGTATATACATGTACACTAAAGCAAAATGCATTACCCTATTTTACCTTCTGTACTGTAATAGCAAATTTCTTATTTCACTAGTGGAATGTGCAAATGCAGCAGGAAGTCTGAACCCAAGCTCATGGGGGCTATTTTTACAGCTTGTAGAATCAGAGAAAAATACCTCCCAGAGACACAAGGCAATGCAATCAGCCATGGCCAGCAGTTGGCTGCTCCCTTAATGAGCAGACATCATATCCATGTGTCCAAAAAGGCCACTCCAAGTACAGCTCTGTTCCCATTGTGTTCTAATCCCTCCCCCATCAAATGGAAAAAATATTTATGCCTGCTGTATTACATTAAAAAATTGTATTTCTGAAAATTAATGAGTTATGACATGACACCAGGCATGATAATTGAACCTCAGGGCCTGTAGTGGTGCAAAATTCGGGTTGCTTTCTATGTTTGTAGTGGTTTGTTCCTGTGTTTCCCTTCCCCCCCCCCAAGCCCTCCTGTTGGTACAACCTTGACCCTGATGTGTCAATCACCTGTTAGAGTCAAAAGATTTTAGGCATGGAACCCCTGATTCGCCCAGGTAATTAGGTGTCACCTACACCTATTGTCTTTATAATATTGTACTGGCCAGTGGTCCCTGCCCTTTCTGTCTGGAGGCCTGCCCCCTGGGTACATAACCTGGGGACAGGAGATTTTTCGCTCTCTTTCCACGTGGCCTCTAGGACCTCTCTGCCTTCCACCACTCTGGAGAGGTACCTGGAGAAATAAACCATCTCAAACCCCGTGGAGAGCCGCTCTTTTCTCAAGCCTTAATCACGCCTCAGCCAGGGACCCAGTCCCTCCAAACCTCTGACATGTAGAATTCCCGGGGCGAGCTAGCCGGCAAATAGCAGCCCCTGACAAAGGGATTTCTATAAGGGCCCAGCCCCATTGAAGCTGTTTTAGAGCTGTCTTACTTTGGGGGGTTAGAATAACCTCCAGATGGCATTGGGGATATTAAAAATACAGAGACATCCAAGCCTATAGACTGACTTTCCACCAAGGGATATGTCTAATTATACATCCACTTTGCTTTCCCCTGCGATGTATTGGAAGCAATTATTTTAAATAGATAAAGAATGTCAGTGAGGTTCAATTTGCCTCTCTGTCTATCATCTGTGCAATATGAGCATGCACAGAGTAAAGTCTTAGTCATGGATGTCCTGAAGTTGTATTCTTACATTTGTGAGTCTCATTAAATGTGCTCCGTTTATTGGTTTGTTTTTTGTAATTGCAGCATATGAAGATTTTCAAGATTTTCGATTCCACTCTTGGCATTTAATTTGAAGTGATCCTGAGTTTAGTGCCAAGACACATATTGGAAATGACCTTCAAGCTTGAGAGAAAAAAAATTCATTTTAGAATCTGTCAATAAGCAATAGGCAGAAGCCTTATACATTTAGGAGCATCTATCAAACATTTTCCCTTAAGAACTTGCCGACCTTGGCAGAAGCCATTCAACAACACACCACTTCTATTCACCTCCTTTACCAAAGAGATGGGATTGCTATGAAGCCATTTCTGCACTCAGAAATTAGGTCAGTTATCAACAGCAACAGATTACAGAGCTCAAATGATCTGTTCTCTCTGCCTGATGAAAGGGAAGTATAACAAGGGCCTTTCAGTGCCTTAGTCAGGGCATCCTCATCTCAGCTCTCCTCCTGTATTACATGACTATACTTTTTAAGGACAACCATTTAAAAAGGAGGTTATTTAGCAGCCAACTGTAAATCAACTCAACAGTTGTCACATTCTGGTTTTGCTAACAGAAGGCTGGATAACAGCTGATCAGATAATTTGCTGTGAATAGTCAGGAGTATCTCAGGCTTTACAGCTGTGAAAGCAGGATCAGATCTGGAACAGAATTGGTCCCAGTGAATTACACAAGCACATTTGACAGAGAACTCATTTTGCACATCACAAGAAGGAAGGAGGAAATTTTGAGTGAGAGCCTCTTCAAAATTAAGTTTTTGATTGCACAGTAGAAAAATTACAAATTAAAATTTTTAGAAAGCAGGTGATAAATTAAGATAAGTAAGTCTTCTCAAATGATTTAAAACTCTAAAAACACATCCCATACATACATTAGTTTTAGCAGAATGAAATTACCATGTTTCCAAAATTAATTCAGTAGTGTTATAAATAGGATGAACCAAATCTCCCATCAAAAATTAAAGTTTTATTTTCCAAAATCAATTAGGTTGGTTACAAAAAAAGAAAACGAAACAAAAAAAACCCCACAACACAAAACAGCCAAATTACAACGGAACCAGCAAAGATTCCCGCCACAGCAGAGTTCAAGTCCGATCGAACTGGGAGACAGACACCAGGCTGGCCCTCGCCAAATCCTTGGTCATCTGTTCCAATGTGCTGTTCCCAGGGCCCAGTTTTTGTACAGTTTATTTTCCTCCGGGCAAAGCTTTTCCTCGGAGATGATCAGATTATGACTTTAATAGGTCTTTCCATTCAGTTTTAATTTCTTCCTGACCCGAATCTGAATGGAGTTTCTGGGATTATCTCAACCAGCTTTCAGGTGCAAAGAGGGGTCTCCTTCTCCAGATGGCTCGATGGGGACTTGGGGCTCGCACTCTGTGTAGGTGCAGTTTCGGCTGTCTGAGGCTTATGGCTGAGCCTGCTCAGCCTTTCACTTGCAGATCGGATTTTACATTCCTCAGTTGATCTCCTCCGGCCACTTCTGCCACGGTTTCTGGCAGCTCTGTGATTTAATATCTCATCCCCAGATCAATATGTAACACATTTTTATAACAAGTAGCAACAAGCTTAACAGAAGGTAAACAGTTGCAAGTATGTCCCAGTAATTTATTTCAGAGCACGCATTCATTTTGTGCAAGAATTCCCTTTGCATTCGTATTGAGGTCCGCTTTCTTGGGGCTGCTTACCGGCTAGCTTGCCCCTCGGTCTCTATATGTCAGGTGTTGCTGTTCCTGAATCTCAGGCTAAAGCATGGAATTGCGGCGTGGAATAAAAGAGCGGGCTCCTGCTAGGTTTTAGATGGTCTTTATTTCCTCCCACGTGCAGGTGTCAGTTCAGGGAGGCAGAGGGTTCAGGAGCTCAAGTGAACAGGCTGAACCCCCTGAGCAAAAGCAAGAGCAAGAGCAAGAGCGTCGGGAGGGGCAAAGCACCCCACTTAAGTGTGGGGGGGGGCGGTTCCCAAACAACAAGGAGCTCAGCACCAATACCAGGGAAGGGGGGGTGTAACTCAACACAGAAACTTAACACAATGATGGAAGAAGGTGTCATTCATGGACCCAGACGAATCCCAGGGTCTTTTCCCTAGAATTTTCTAGATCTTACAACATGATTGACACCAGGGTCACACCATTAGGGGTTTTAGGGGGGGAGGAATTGAGACAAACCAATATGAACATGTTACAAAGCATATAAAACATTGAAAACCAAATTTCGCACTGCTACACATTCTCATCAGTAGTCAGCTTTGAAATGTTTCAGCTAGTTAGGGATGCTGCAGACATTCAGCTCACAGATATCCTTGTCACAAAAAGGTAACTTGCAGATGTTCACAAGCCCTGAGCAGATGGTGCACTGAAGAATTTCTGCATACTGAGGGGCTGTTCAGATTTAAAAGGAATTTTTATGAGCCCACCAAGAAGTAGCTGCAAGCACAGCTAATTTCTAATTATCAGACATTCAGCATGAATAGGACAAGCCCTCTGTGTTGTGCTTCAGCACACTGGGGTAGAGAAAAGGCTTCAAAACAAAGTATCAGCAACACCAGAGCAGAATCAAACTGGTGTGGCTTTTCCTGAGCCCAAATCCTCACTCCTGTCCTCCCCAAGTCTGCTGGAAAAGGATGGATCTGTACCCCAAGACACCCCTTGGGATTTATGGGCACTGAAAATGTATGGAACCACAACAACAACAAATCAACCTACTTTTCATTAAAAAAACCTACCAAAAATTTTGAGGAAGTAACTATAGCTGAGACAGATTTTCTCCAAATGTTGAAAATACTAGTTTCTCTTGCAAGACAAAATAAGTTTGCTAACTTTCTAGTCTACTATTTTTTATGATTCTCAGCAGTGCCGATAGTGGAATTTGATAAGTTAAAACTGACAGGTGGTTGTAAGGAAAACATTGCAAACTTGCAGATGGACCAACAGAATTCAGAGTTTTATACAGGATGTATTTTGGAGTGGAGATACTTAAATCTGGAAGCATAAACTTCTAGAACAGCAAACATATTTTGTGAGCTCATAAAGTTTCATTGCTATCATGTTTGTGCCATTCCATAGGATTAAAGGATTTTTTAAAGGTTATTCTGTTAAAAGCTGAAAGTAAAAGCATAGAATTACATTAAATGTAAATAAGAGATCACTTGCACTTCCCTTTCCTGTGTGTTATCTTTGGCAAGCAAGCAGAGTATTCACAAATAATAGCCATTAAAATGCTCTTTTTCTTTTGTTGTTTCATTTTTTATACATAGTATTAGACATATTTTTCACTCTGTGAAAACAGGTATTTTCAAATGTTAATTGGTAATAAAGTTTTCATTAAAGCAGGAGGACCTATCAGAAAAATCTTCATTAAAACCTCATTATTTTCTCACCAGTTTTAGCCTGGGAGATTTCTTTTCACAATTTTAACATCTAAATAAGAAAAACAATAGTCTTTTTGTAAAAAAGGACAAGGTATACATTTTAACCCTTAGCTAAAATGACAACAGCCTCCATTACATCCCCAGCCATTTCCACCCCAGGTCTGTACTCTCCTGCCTGCACCATCCCTCCTCTATCTGCTCCTATTGAAAGCATCCACCTAAGCTGAATTTTTTAAAGAGAAGGCCCTGATCCCCAGATGAAAAAAAAGCCCTTTTTTGTCTGCATCTCCATGAAACATTAAACTGGATGCACATACATTGAACTGGGTGCACATTAAGAGATCTAGAGCAAATCCAGCTGCAAAATAGCTGTGAGTGGGGACCAAACTTTCCCTTTTGGGATTAATGTAGCAGCAGTAAAATCAACATACCTTCTTTGTTTGTCTGTTTATTAATTATTAACTGATTTTCCTACTGAAAAAAAGTCGAGTTTTGTTATTAAAACATTGTCCTGGGTTGTAGTATAGAATATGCAAAAGTATTCTATCACCATCTTCATGAACTGTTGAATCCAATTGTTGAAGCAGCGTTTCCCAGACCCCTCCCCCTGGACTATCTTCTGTTAATGGCCCATCAGTTGCCTTGCTGTATGACTCATAGATAACTGCCTCGGAGAACAATCTCGCGCTAATGGGCCATCAAAGACTCTTCTGCATGACTCACCATCCCATTGTGAGATGCTCTGCCCAGGGGGGAGGAGCCAGGCATTCTCACCTGGATATAATCTGGGATTTGGGCAACCCTTACCCACTGGATTTCCCAGAGGAGCAGAGCTACCAGACCTTTCTACGGGATCACTGCTTCAGGAAGACCACCTCATCTGGATTGCTTCCATCACCTGGATCAGGTTGTATTCTGACTCTGTCAGTGGTCTTTTGTATTACTGGATTTATTTTTATTCTACCTTTTTTCTTCTTATTAACTTATATTTTTTCTTACTTGGAGCCTCTCACTTGGTTTGTTTTCAAACCACTACAAACATTCAATCATGTTTATAAATAATAAAGCAAAATCCAAGCATGGTCCTTCTCTCTAGCCAGTTCAGAGCCCTAATATCAAGTGCAGATATTCCTTGCAAAACTTTCAGATTTTTAACTAGTTATGTTGTTAATCAAGAGCATGACTGCACTTTGCACTCAGTTATCTCTCATCTCTTTCTTCTCAAAACAGTAGAAAAAAAATGCAGAACAAAAGTTCACATCTCTTGCAGCTGCTCTTTATGCACATTAATTAATCTTGGGACTATTAAAATTCAATACAATGCAAAAGTGGCCAATACCATAATCAGATAAACGAGCTCACACAGTACTGAAACAATCAAATCAAACAAGCTTCAGCAAATATTCCTCAAAAGTGACAGAACAAATACATTTCAATGCCTGTTTTCAAATTCCTTGATGATGTTCCCATAGCTTTGTCTAATCCTTCAGGGAACAACAGTGGTGTTTCCTACTGCATGTGTTGCATTATCTACCCTTTGAAACAGAGAATTTATCTCTAGTACCTTCCTGGATCAAATGCTTCTTGAAATTCAAAAGCAACTAGAAATGGTTATTCCTGCTTGAAGACAACTCGGCATCTGCAGATCAAAGGAGCTAAACAAACATTTCCTCTCTCAAATCCAACAAGAAAATCTTTCCAGTAGCAAAGAAATTCACTGTATAATTGCCACATGTTCCTTCTCTTTCAGCAACTTTAGATTTTACATTCAGAAGTGCAATGGACATTATTTGAAATAGGACATTATTTCTGTCTTGATAATCGAGTTATCTTTAGAGCCTGACATCACAGATTAATGAAATCCTCCTGAAATGCAATGATGAGAGAGTAACTGGGTAGGTAATTTTTGTTAATTACTTAAGACAATTTGGGGGCAGCTTCTCTAAGAATAAATATCTGCTCTTCCACAGGAGTACTGTCTCCTACAGGTCTTCCAATAGTGTAATTGCAGTTTTGAAGACAGAAAAAGAATATATCCACTGTCTTGAATAGACAGGCTCTGGGTTCCTATGGAATGATGGCTGATTAAGAGGGCTGTTATTCTTCCTGTGATATTGTCTTTACAGCCCTAGTGTATGTCCTCGGTACAGATTATAGCCCTGCTGGTAGAAATTTGTTGCAGGACAATGTTTAGACTGATAAAATTGCTTGTGGGGGACGAAGAGTTCAGTGCAAGGGGGTGCAATTCATAGAGTTCTGTGTGAGCTATGTTTGCATTCACACATTCTGCACACAGAGAAAAAATGAACCATTAGGAATAATTGTAATTCACTGTGCTATTTTTTTCCCAGTTCATTTAGAAAAAGTTGCAGGACCATATGCCATCTGTGAGATGTGTATTACAGATCAGCATGAAAATCCCTCCGTGTTCTAGTGCAGTTTCCGATAACTCTGCCCATGCTGAAGAACATACATAGGCCATGAATGAGCCCAACTTTTCCCTATAAAATCCTGTTCCAGACTGACCTCCTCCCTATGGTGAGCCCCCCCACACCCAGCAAACAGCAGTCCCTTCCCAAGTAGCTCAAGGTTTGGGTCCTTCACTGAGGAACACTGCTGCAGAGGAAGAGTCAGGTGTGAGGTTTAGGTTTCCATGTAGAAAGCTCTTGCATGCACAGAGAAGGTGCGGAGCCAGTTTGACTAATGCAGTACTGAAACTTATGCCTGGATCCTTTACAGAGCAGTGAAATTAAATCCTCAGGTCCTTTCAGAGCCCTTCAGGAGCTACTTACTCATTATATGACTGTCACAGAGATTTGCAATACATCACACAGCACTAACGATCATCAAGCTACTTAACCATGGAAAATTGCTTTAATGTTATCTCAATGCGCTAATGAACGATCCATTTATTAATTCAAATTATTGAACACTGGCCTTGCTTTCCTGCTAGGCTAGAATGACTTCATGCTAAATCCAAGCAGGATAGTGGTGTTTAAGTCAGCTCTGAAATCATGGTGGTCATGAGAATCCCAGTGCCAGTGGTGGCAGCAGCCACCACTTGCTGCAATGATGCTGAGCAAGGGAGAAAGCAGGAGGCTGCTCCAAGCTGGAAAGATCTTTGTGGTAAGAGGGAGCAGGTCCCTTTGTCACCCTAAGTTTTCTTGCCTTGTGAATGTTTGCAATTTTGTAGTAGAAATTCTCACGCAGTTTCTGTAAACTATGCATATATTTAGAATTATCTATTTTGTTTACATATTTCTCCTCTGGGAGGAGAAATATGATTGATAGTGATGTTCACCAACGAGGTCGGAGAGGTAGCAACCTGTGTAGCCAATCTTTTTCCTTCTGTAAAAAGTGTATATAAAGTGGAGTCAGAAAAATTAAAATAGGACTTTCCTGCCTGACCTTCTGCTGTCTGCCTTGTCCTTTGTGTGTCTGATACAGCGACAGTCCCTTTACAGATCCAAACCATCACTGCATCTCACCCAGAGGAGACCTTTAGCCTTGAAGCTGTTTTGAACTGATCCTTGGCAGTCCCAGAAATAAAAGCAGATTTGCAGGCATATATGGCCATGCTTCTCATGCAGGTGCTCATGCCTTGGGAACAGACAGAGGAGAACCTGTTTCTGATGCATAGCTATAGTGCTTTTTAATTTTCCAAGGCAGTCAGTAAAGTCTGGGAAGCTTTTACATCCTTTATTTCTGCAAAGAGTACTAGATTATCAATTCTATGTTAAAACCAACAAAAGCTATCCATTTGGATTGTTTATGAAGGGGCTACTAATGTAGTAAATCACTTGATTCAGGAATAAATTCACTATAGTGTCAATCACTTAACTGGCCAGTAAGCCAGTGATTCCCACCAGGCAATGGTTAGAAACTCCAGGTGTTTTAAACATAGCAGCCATACAACTGCAAACAACAGCTGAGGGGTGACTGGTAACACACAGGGAAGAGTTGGCTTGAAAGTTTCCATGTTAAAGACAATATTCAATGCCTAGAAGCTGAAGCTGGGTGCATTTAGACATAAAACAAGCAGCAGTTTCTCAGCTTGGTGGAAGACTAAACACTGGAAGAACAGGGCAGTCTTTAAAATTAGGTCTTTCTGAATTGCAAGAAAAAATGGAAAAAATCCTTCTCAGGTGCAGGAACATACCAGTCTGGAGAAGACCTGCACACAGCAGATGGAAATTAATCAAATATCACTAGACACTTGATTTATTTTTGACCCTGACATCAAAAAAAGAGGTAAAATTAATAAAGAAGAGACTGAGATCTCCTGAGCTCAGACTTTTTTCCTCTGATATACTGGGATGCTCATGAGGCCGCCCATAAAAGCTTGATCTCATCACATTGGTGGAAGAAAGCTCAGTGTAGCAGATTTTCTGAGAGAAAGAGGGCACAATCTGTATTTAGAATAGGACGGTGAACTACCCAGCTGAAGCCCACCTGGCTGAGGCTTGGCCTTGAAGGCCCTGAGGCCTTGAAGCTGTTGCGCAGTTGGAATTACTTGTGGCGCAGCAGAAATTAGATGTTAAGGTATTATTGTTAGATAGTGGGTTTTCTAGAGGTCACTGAGAGCAATTATTAGTGGGCATGCTTTAGCCACCTTAAGAATAAGTTAAACAGTGTGTGTTTGCATTTTTTTCTGTGCTGTATGCCAATGAAAATGTCGCTCCAACTATAAACTATATAGAACTGTATATAACCTGCCATTTTAAGGAGAATAAACGGAGAACGTGTGATTAACCATATTGGTCGGACCTGCGTTGCTCTCGGCTCATCCTCTCATTATTTTTAAGGGTTCCCTGCTTCAGCTCAGTGCACCCAGCTCTGTCCTGCAGCAGCCTGACTCGCCGGGGAAGCTAAGTCTCTGGAAAAAAGGTGTGCAGCATGGAGAGAAGTGCTCCTAAGAAGCATCAGAGGGAAAAAACTGCCCAAAGACCACAGGCACAGAAGATGGAGTCCCAGAGCCCAACAACTGCTGACCACTTGCCAATGCCCCAGCCCAAGTTTGCCAGCAGCTTGTTTGTGCAGTGACACTTCAGCAATAAATGGACATGATTTTTGACACAATAAACCTCAGAGACCCGAGCAGGAGCTTCCAGACTCCCCTGGAACGCAAGTGCGACTGCTCCAAGTAATAAACCTTGGAAAAGCCAAGTGCCAGTGTGATGCTCAGGACATTGCACCAAGGCTGAGCATGGCTACAGCATCTCCTGTAGCAGCTGGGGTAAGACTGGCTGGGTTTTGCCACACTGTGTCCCTTGGGACTCCATGCAGCACATCCAGCTCCACCAGCCAGCATTACAGGTCTCAAGGGGTTGCAGGTGACACTTCGGGGATAAGAGCATCAGCACCCACAGGCATGAACTGGGACCTGTCTTGAAGTTAAATCACTTTGTGAAAATGTAATTTTCAATATTTCATTAGGATTTCTCACATCTGTTAAACATCATCCCAGAGAGTTTGGTGACATTCTAAATGAAGCTGTGAAGAGATGAATTTGTTTTAGATGTAATTGGACAGCTGTTTTATTGAGTTAATGAACTATGATGATTAAAAAGAATTCAGTTTTAGCAAACCATATATTAACAATTATTCTGGACTAAAATCACAGCAAAGCAAGTGCTAGACAACTTTCATAACAATGACTGGAAGCAGAAGATGAAAGGGAAAACCAGTGAGGTGCTACAGGACAAGATGTCTCCAGGCCAGGTGCCCTGCATCAAGCATGGATTCCCTGGGCTGCCCCACAGGAACCACTCCACACCAGCACCATCTCTGGCCCAAAGCCCCTTTTGGCCCAAATCAGTCATCAGGGTCTGCTCACACTCTTCCATCTTCCCAGACCCTCTTCATATTCATATTCCCCCTCTTCCCTAGCCACAGCATCCCACAAGGTGCTGGTGGAAGGGAGAGGGGACAGTGATGGCAGCAGGATCAAAGACAATTGAGACAGAGAGATAACTGACATCTTTGTAGTTGCAAAACATATTTCAGACTGCTTTTCCCCCTGCTCTCGGTCACTTTGGCCAAGGTTGTTTGCCCTGGAGGCAGTGCACAGAATGTGATGCTCCCTGCTGTAGGGCCATGTCCTTCCTGACTGTGAGGAGACCTGAGCACCAGCAGCACCATGAAAAGCTGGTCCTGAGCTGGGGAGTCCTGCATTTGTCCTTTTCACACTTTCTAGTTTAAAAGATTTTTTTATGTGACCTAGGCCTGGTGCCAAAGGCTAAAAGCCACAGAAAGCAGTTGGAGTTTCCATAGGGCATTTCCAGTTTGCATGGAGCAATTTTTAAGCAGTGGAGTCTTTGCTCTGAGAGTTTCAGTGAAAAAACTCTTAAGAGTTACACAAAGACAGGTCCATATGCCACATATGCAAATCACTTATCTCCTGTTAAAATAAATCTGTTCCAAATCATTGTGACTTCCTGACAGCTGCCTCCTGACCTTTCTCCAGTTCAGCCCTCCATTTGGCCTTCTTTTCTGTGTTCACCCTCAGCAGCCTCTGATCCTTCTTCACGGCCTGGAAACGATTTGGTGTAAATCATTGCATGCGCACAGTTGCCACCACTAAATTTCCCCACATATGCACCACTTCCTTTGACACCTCACTGTCCTTTTTGATATTTTGCAGTGATAGAAGTAATCTGTTTCCTTGTTATACCACATTTTCAGCATTTGCAGCTCTGATTAACAGGAGAATTACACTGTAAATTGTTAACAGGTGGACTAGGACTTGCAAGTCAAACTGGAGACCCAGCAGTGGGATGGGATAGGGAGAAGAGTGACAGCTCTTGGTGATCATGGTGGCATCCAGGCCAGGCAGGCAGGACCACAGGAGCCTCATGGCTGACAGATGCCAGGAAGAACCAGGTTCTATTGACACTGTCTGAGATATTCCATTACCTTTGGCTCAGCCTCTTGTTGAGACACCATCATATAGAGCATTGCACTGCACAGGTTTATGGCAGAGTGGGTCAGAAGCAACACATTAATCAGCAGGTTGTGCTTTCCAATGCCAGTGTCTCTGGAGAATGGGAGATAAAGATCTTGTGCATACATTGCTCATGTGTACGTATTCTCAAACCTATCTGTCACCCAGATGCTTATTTCCAAAGAACATACATAGACCATACATTAAGTGAACCAGTTCCCCCAGAAACAATACTCACTTTTTTGCCAGTGATGGTCATGGTCACACAGCCCAGCACAGTCAGTGCAATCATGATGTAGCAAACCTTTATCCTGACAATGTTCCTTGCAGTGTTGAGGACCTCAGACCTGTGGAGGACAGAGCAGCTTTTCCATTCTGCAGCAGCATGTGTGAAATGGGATCATAAGGAGATGGGTAATGAATGCTCAAGTCTTGCAGCAACTTCCTGCCAATGTACAATGGGGTTCGGTCTTCTCTTTCTGCAGCTGCTTAAAGGAGGACTGAAAAATTAGCCTGTGGGGAAAAGATTTAGGTGGGATATTGCTACTCCCAAAAGTCATCAGTAATAACAGGATTAAAAACTCCTGCTCTCCTGTATTCTTTTATTGTGTGTGAGAGTGAATGCCTGTAAAATGACAGGGACAGGAAAATCTTTCCATTATAATAATGAGGGGTTGACCTTTGGGTGCTGCAGGGCAAACCATGGGGTGCTGTGCAGCACCAGGAGACACTGCCACTAGATCCAGTCAATGCCACCCTCAGGGAATTAAAAGCCCACCACAGCACAGCCTCTGCCAGGCATTTGGCATCAGCCCCACAAGCATCTGCCTGCAGTGGGAGGCTGACTGTGTCAGAGCATACAACTGCACCATCCAGGAGTTTTCTTACCAAGCAGCTGAACAGCCCCATCCATCACTGGAAAATCACCGCCACCTTCCATGAGTAACTCCTGGCATATAACCAACAATTCTTGTTTGCAAGAAACTACAGCATGGCAATGAGCCATCCATGAAATTATGTCCAGCCATGGATTTACTCATACCTGCAAGGGAAAGGACAGCTGGAGGAGAACCCAGGATGTCACAAGTCAGAAGCATTAGGACTCCAAAATTGAGTGACAATCCTTTAATAAAATATCTCAACCAGGAGGTGAAACCACAGCCCATACAGAAGAAACTCATTGCACATGTCTGTCACTAAAGCTGTATGTAGCCTCAACTTCTTATTAAAATGTATGCAGAATTATTAATCACTAATCAATAAAACCTAGTAAAGCATGTAAAAACCCAGCATGAATGATATCTTACCATGGTGGCTTCTGAGTTTCAAAGCCACTTGCCTTGCAAAAGACACTTCAGCTTAGTCTGAAATTTATGCTAACTAAAATAAGCGAATCCAGTTTACTTCACAGGGAATGACAAAATGTTACAAGTTACAATTATTTACAGCTATTTTTGGACACCAGCATAGGGGAAGCACTAACCCCCACCACATGACCACAGCTCTGGGTGATGCAAACTGAGGTCTCAATC
This sequence comes from Cyanoderma ruficeps, assembly GCA_008694505.1. NCBI lineage: Eukaryota > Metazoa > Chordata > Aves > Passeriformes > Timaliidae > Cyanoderma > Cyanoderma ruficeps. The sequence goes on from VZDJ01000395.1 coordinate 40,094, forward strand.
TGTGTGTTCACAGCCAAAAGAATCATTCTGAGAGGTCCACTTAAGACATATGCCTGGGAATGTCCTCCTCCTTTTTAAAGCACCCTAACCATATTATCACCTTTTTATCAAAATTTGTAAGCCTTCTCTCATTCCTGAAAGCTTCTTTACCTGTAAGAGATTTCGTAAAAAGGAATGAGCTAAGCTTCAAGAAGGGAAAACAGCTGTTGGTACAGAAAGAAAAGTATTGAAAGTTTAAAATTACACTTCTATTCTGTGGAAGCTAAATGTGCTTTCTATTGTCAAAAAGACTCAGCAGCTGGTGTGAGGTGCTTTGTTACATTTGCAGCTAATTTAATTTGACTTTCTTCCCTTTTCTCCTGGTTTAGGGCAAATTTGGGAGGAAACCTCCAAATGGGGTCCCTCTGGGGAGCAAACCCAAATGGCCCCTCCCCTCAGCCAGTCCAGGGAAAGAACTTCCTCAGAGAAAAGTGGAAAAAACTATTTATTTGACAAACAAAATGCCCACAAGCATAAAGAATGAATAATATGAAACAATAAAACCTCTCATTCTGGAGTGAGATGGCAAATTGAGCAAGTCCTTGCCATGGATGTAGCTCGGCTTGGTCAGTCCCTTATTCGTCCCTCTGGAGGTCCGGGCCCCGGTGGGCTGCAGGTGCCAGCTCCCCGGTGCTCCTCTGGGTTTTTTCAGTCCAGAGCAGATTTAAACAGTCCCAAGAAAAAAAGGAAAAAAACAATCCAGGGAACTTCTCTGCCTCAGCTAGCTAAACTGACTAAAGCAAAAAAAAAGATCTCTCTCTGGCCACTGTCTGTGCCTCTAACGAACAAAACAGAGTCCAGAGAAAAGAATGTGTAGGAGTGAACGCTGTTTTCTCAAAAAAAACCTGCATGCTTCTTCTTTCCCTGCTTCACTCTCAGAACCAATCTTAAAGGTACAGAACACAACATACAGCACACACAGAACAGATGATTGGGGATACAAGCATCATGTCACCCTAGGACACCTTTAATTTTGGTAGGTTTTAAACTAAAAATGTCTTCTAAACTTCCTGATTAAGGGGGAAAATGACATGGGGCTGAAGTGCCCAAGCCCACAGCAATATCTCACCTTGCAAGCATCTTGCTAGTGAGTTAAGCAAACTGCCAGCAGCACAAGTAGCTAACTGTCATGGGTTGGCGCTGGTGAAATGCCAGTGCACCCATGAGTGTATGTTTTTCCCTAAAAACTACTGCGAGATGTGGTCAAGAACAGAGCAGAGCAGGCCTATAACTTGAAATAGGAAAAAAAAACATTTATTAACGTACATAACAACAGACAATACATAACAACAGACAATAGACACGAAAAGAAAACCCAAACACCCAAAAGCAGAGAAGAAAACCTCCCAGAACACTTTCTTCCTCCCCCCAATTTCCATCCCTTACATGCTCAACAGTTGATACCAGCACATAGCCTCATATCTACTTGCTTAAACTTTCCACAACCCAGGGTTCCCAATCCAAACCATTATCCCTTAAAACACAATCCTCAATCCATCCAGAGAGAGAGAGAGGAGTCTATCTCGCACCACAGACCCCCCACAGGAAACACATGTCCATCCTCCCGTGTTCCCATGTCACCCATGGCACCACCCGGAGAATTCTACCAGGGTGACGCTCTCCTTTCCATGTCCAGTGCTCTCACCACTGTCCATGGACCAAGACTAGATAGGGCTCTTTTAAGGATGTTTGGCCAAGTACCAAAAAGCAGCCATCTTCTCCTATTGGGACTAGCAGTCCCCCCAAATTTACCCCTGGTGCCGAGGCTTCCAAGAATAGGCCACAAAGTCTTTGGCTTTGAACCAAAAAGCATCCACCCAAAATACAGTCTCATTTATATTCAGAAGAGTCAGGGTCTGTCTATGGCTCCCATTACACAAGAGAAGTCCAACCCAAAGGCCACTCCTCTTCATNCCCGTCTCGTTCCCTCTCTTTTCCACCCCCCTGGGGCCCGGGCCTACCTGGCTCCCCTCCCCCGCCCAGCCTGCCACACTGAGCAGGGGAGAGGAGGATGCTCCTCTGCTGAAAGCAGAGCCAGGAAAGAGGAAGTACGTCCGGGAGTCCTTGCTTTTAACCCCCTGTGTCCTCAGAGGCGTGTCCAACCTCTCAGTGGTCACCGAAAATGCCAACATCCAAACCTGGCCACTGATTGGTTTGACCTCAGCTTCCTGAAAAACTCATTTCCCCTCAAACCAGGACACTAACTCCTCAACAGCTTCTCCTGAAATCACTGATGAAGAGATTATGTCTGCTAAAATGCAGCCTGGTGGGAGACTGGCAGTCGTTCTCATGCAAGCTGGGTACCACATTACTGCACTCTAATGATGGTACATTACACCCCATCAGGCTACCACTGTGATGCCATTTGCATGCTGTCACCCACAGCACAATGAGAAAAGGACTCTGGCTCCTCTTGATGGAAACAAGCCAAATAACAGGCAACAAGGACAGTGGCAGAGAGACCCTGAAAAACATGGTAAGCAATGGCTAGCTCAAACTCTGGCTTTTGCAGTGCACACCTGTACAAGTGGTCTTTGCAAGGTAGCTAAGACTGCTCACCCAGTACTTACATCCAGGTAGGTGAACCCAAGAAAGCCACACAATAGCGCCCTGCGCTTGCAAATGTGGGACTTGGGTTGAGAAATGTCCAATTATGACCAGGATGGGCAGGAAGAGATGGACATGAAGATATTCCCAGTCTCAGCATCCTGCACTCCCTGCCTGTTGCTGGATTGCTGGTACTCAGCTGAAAGGAAATCACTGCTGCTACAGAACAGGGCATGGGGAGCATCTCTTCCTGCCTGTTCTGAGATAGTGAAATTATAGTAAGTGCCTTGGCCCCAGACCTGCTCATGTATGCCAGGACTTGTACGTGGCTGAAAAATCCTAGTTGTAAATCTTGGCCCAGGTAAATTTAGTCTCCTGCTTCTCCTATTTCTCTCACAAAGTGCAGTGAGACCAGGAGAGCTACAACAGCAAGTGCCAGAATCAAATCTGCAGCAAGCAGTACACTTGCTAAAAGCACATGCTCCATCCCAACGAAGACAAGGGCAAAGCCCCATACTGGAGACCCCCAGCCATCCCACAGGAGCACAGGCAGGCCCAACTTTCCTAGGATGAGGGGTCTGCAAAAGCACAGCCAAGAAAGTGGTGCAGGTTAAGAAGAGAAACTGTGTCCATACCAGGAAACTTGTCCATCTGGGAGCAGCCCATGCCTGCTACCTGCCACATAATCCAGGGCACTGCCTGACACAAGCACACACAGCTGGGGCTGTAACCTGGCAAGGATCAGAGCAAGAAGTAGAGAGGAGTAAGTCCTCCACTTGCACCAGCCCTGCACATGCAGGGACATGCACCGGTCCTCCTCTGGAGACCTGGCAGCTGGATAAGAGGAGGAACTTTTTTTTGTTTAATTGACACATTCCCTGACATGAAGTATCAGTTGGTATTTGCTGCCATAGGAGAACAGAAAAAAACTTTAGCCCTGTGCACTGTGCTGGTCAGAGCTCTGGATATGCTCCCTGTCTCAGGAGCATTTGTAGCCCCGGGAGACAAAGTACCACAGTAACTCAGCCATGGCTGATAATGAGGGTCATTTTCTCACCCTTTCCTGCAAATACCCTTTCCCTCCATGCTGCAGCACGAAACAGTGACCAAAGGCTTTCTACCCACCTGGATCAACCATCTGCAAAGCCATGTCCTGGGTGTTCTTTGCTTTGCTGCCAGCAGTTCTGGTGGGGCGCAAGACTGGCCGAGCCACCTGTTGCCACAGCCAAGGGCTGTGCCCCAGCAGCCTCCCCAGCAGCCTGCCCTGGACCACCACTGCCCCATCAGCCTGAGCAGGAGCCCAGGGGGCTGGTTCTAGGACTCATTAAAGTAAAAATAGCACTTCCTGCAAGAAGGGAGCAGCATGCACTTCCACCCTAACTGACAACAGGTTTTGCTTACATCATGATGACAAGTTAAATTTATCACTCGTGTTTATCAAAATGACACACCTTGGGAGCTGGGTGGGCAGAAATCACTGCTGTGGCAGCTCATGCCCAGCCCAGACTCTGCCTCAGGCTCCCCATACCAATGTTATGAATAACCTTCGTGTATTAATTTGTGCCTGAGAAATAAAGGATTTAAAAGCAGGGAAGAGCAATTTGCCAAGAAACTCCAGGATGAGGAGGGGCAGAACGGGGGAAGATTTAGGCAATCAGCACATGAATGGATGTGGCTCCCCTGGAAATGAACCAGCAAGCATGCTTAAGGACTGAAGACATCTGCCCGAGAGAAACTGAATATAGTCTGCAATGGTCACCCAGACATCTATTCTGTTTTCCCAATGGTCACCCAGACATCTATTCTGCTTCCCTGAAAACCCACTCAGAAAAATCAGAATCCCAAAAGGAGAACAATGAATATCAATACTCAGACAACTGGACAAAAGAAAACCCTGCCTCAGGGGAACTAAAAAGTATAAAAACTGGACCTTTAGTGGTGGGATCTCGGTGAATGAAGGGGAGGCAAGGTGCGTTAGAGACCTGTCTCACATTCACCCCCGTTCGATTCCCGGGATCGGATTGGTCTTTATCGTGGCTGTGATTTTTTTTGATTCGTTTCCGTAGTCGCTGTCATGAGAAAATAAATTTTATTTTTATTATTACAATTTGGCTCACCTCGTTTATAACACCAAGGAGCTGCTCAGGAGAATAGTGGTTATTTATATTATTTTCTCAGTTCTTACTATGGAAGAACTAAATTAAGACAGTGTGCGGTATTTCCTCAAAGACAGGCTTAGTGAGTGCTAATTATCACAGCTGGTTAAGCTGTCAGGGTTCTTAATTGTTCTCAGCTACAAAATAATCTTTCAAATCAATTGCTTTAAACAGATTTTCAGAAAAGGAGCAGTGTTTACCACACTTCAGAATAAATGTGGTTTGGTGGCAGGAAAATAAAGTTGATGTCTGTACCTATAAATGCAGTATGGGGAGTCCATCTCACATCCAGACTGCAAACTTTCCTAGCAAAGAAATATACTTCAGATATGCTTCAGGTTTAAAACGGTAAACTAAGAAATTGTAAGTAAAACCTCAGCTGATGTAGTATTTGTCAGTCAGTAAAATTGTCATTGAAATGTAGCGGTACCTATAAAGTGTTGCCCTGAGCTTTCTGGTTTTTTGTCTTTCTGTAGAACTTTCTCATGCAGCTTCATGTAAACAATGTCTGTTTTCAGAATGTTTGCATACTTCTCCTCTGAGAGAAGAAATGATTGATGGTGATGTCCACCATCCAGGTTCCGAGGTGGCAACCTCTGTAGCCAATCTCTTGACCTCTGCACAAATGTATAAAGGAGTCAGATTTGTAAATTAAGTAGAGAAGAGTTTTTCCTCACTGCCGTGGTGTGAGCTTCATTTCAGTGTTCCTGAAATTGTGACACGCCCAGCATCGACCTGCAACAATAAAGTATTTGCCCTTCACGAAGTATGGCTAGTGCTGAATGTTTTCCATAACACCAGCTGTTCTAACCAGAGAAAGAACCACAACCAAAGCTATTTTATCACTTTGACATTTCTCCTGCATTTTGCACAAAATTCTTCCTGATGGGTCACGAAATGGAAATGCAAATACTTGTCTCTCATTTGGAGCTGTGGGGTATTTACTCTCCTTAAACATACAAGGCCCTAAAGCTGATTTACAGGTAGGAAAAAAATTCCATTCAAAAGGGAAGAAGCAGTTGCCAAAAGGAAAATTTTCAGAACTATTTAGTAATACTATCAAATGTAATATTGCAGATAATCAAAATGTGTCTAAGAGCAAGGGGAGGAACTGCAAGGGAAGAGTACTTCAGGTATTGGCAGGGATATTCTTAAGGAGCTGAAAGGATGAAAGATGTGAAACAGATGAAGCTCTGGCTCCTCAATTTTTGCCCCAAGAACAAACACTCATTTATAGACATTTTATATTTTTTGGGAACATGGAGGTAATGATACCGAGGAAAGAAGAAAATCACAGCAGTGACAAGCGTGGTTTTTCCTCTTTCATGAAGCACCATGATGTATCTGGACATAGCACAATGTGTTCATCCTAATTCACTTGTAATTTGATAAAACAAATTAGATCCATTTCCAGATTAGGAACCCATGCAGAAAATAAATAGTGTTTTGAGCTTCCAGCTGCAAACAAAACCTGCAAACAAGCAGAAATCAGTGGGTGTGAATATGTTGAAAAAAGAAGAAAGGAAAGCTGGTAAAGTCAGAGAGGATATTTGTGTCCTTCTCAGGATTTTCCTGTGGGAAAATGGGTATGAGGAAAGATGCATTTATAGCCTGAAGTTTATGGCCAGTGTCCTGGTTTAGGACAGACTAGGGGAGAACCTCCAAAACGGAGCCCCCTAGAAAAGAAACCTCCACCACCCCTCCCCCCAACCCTGGGTTTGGGAAGGAATTCCTCGGAGGAAAAGTGGAAAAAACCTGTTTATTGACCAATAAACAAAAGGAAAAAAAACACTCCCCAACACAAGGGAAAAGAAAAACAGCCCAGATGGTACTCAGGCAGTCGCTGTGGAGAAGGGCACAAAGCTTCTCTTGCAAGCCTCGGAGATTCCCGGATGTCCCCAGGTCAGGTCCGGAGCCGGTCCAATGATCTTTGGGGGAGGGGGGGGTGGAAAGAGAGAGGAGAAAAAACTAGCAAAGTAGCCAAAGCTAGCAAAGCAGCAAGCTAGCGAAGCAGCCAAAGGTAGTAAAGCAGCGAGCAAGCAGAGCAAGCAAGCCAGCAGAGCCAGCCAGCTCGCTGAGCAAGCCCTGCCCCCGGCCAAACCAGCCCCGCTGGGGGGGAGGGGGGGGGGCGGGCAGCTGGTAGACATA
>VZDJ01000395.1:52440-72592 GCA_008694505.1 Cyanoderma ruficeps
AAGAGAGAGGAGAAAAAACTAGCAAATTAGCCAAAGCTAGCAAAGCAGCAAGCTAGCGAAGCAGCCAAAGGTAGTAAAGCAGTGAGCAAGCAGAGCAAGCAAGCTAACAGAGCAAGCAAGCCAGCAGAGCAAGCAAGCCAGCAGAGCAAGCCAGCTCATTGAGCAAGCCCTGCCCCCGGCCAAACCAGCCCCGCTGGGGGGGAGGGGGGGGGGCGGGCAGCTGGTAGACATAACAAACAGGAAGGACAAAGCTACACGATTGGGATAGAGGGCACCGTCAACCCAGGACAGCCAGAATGCCTGAGCATTCCCACAAGTTCCCTTCTCATCTTGAGGAAGAGCTGCTGAGTGAAAAAAAGGCATTGTACATCTGGACATCCCTTGGTCCCCAAGCCAGGAGGGCAGGAGAGGCTGTGGGCAGTGGATGGAATGGGATGTGCTGCCTTGGTTCTTTTGTCACACTTGGACCTGCCTGACCCCACAGGGGCTCCAGCTGTGCAGAACATTAGAGCATCTTCACTTAACCAGGCACTCTCCAAAATACTGATTGCAGAAGTGTCTGTCTTTATGTCGTGTCTGATTGTGGATTTGAAGAGGAAAAAAATAACATTTTTATATTATATCCTAATTTCTCAAAAGGGGAGAAAATCGTGGGGGTTGCAGGCCTCTGGTGCTTATCTACCTAGGGGTTGTCAATTGTTTCCTCCAGCAGACACACCAGCTAACAGCTGTATTAATCATGTCTGCTGTGAGCAAAAAGGCACTTCAGGATTTATTATGCCAGCATTTGGAAGTGCAAAGACACAGAGGCCCTCACAAAACCACAAAGGCAGTTACTTGCTCCTGAATTTTACTTGTTTGTCTAGCACTGTGAATGCTTAGACAGGCTGAGTTTTACTGCAGTGCATGAAAGCTATAGACACCTCTGTGTTAGGAATTCCAGCTTTAACTTCAACAGTGTGGATCTCCCTCTGGCCCAGAGCAACTTGGATCCTTTTCTGAACAGCACAGAAATGCAGAATGCTCTTGAGCCAAGGTAGACTTGTGAGCAGCCTGATGAACTTTGATCTCCTTAGACATGTTTTGTGCCTCAGTGCATGCACATCCCCTCTGCCCAGGTTACAGCACATCCGCAGGAGGCTCTTCCATTCACTACCCACACCAAGCCATCACTTGATACCCATCAGTGACTCATTACCAAAGTGCAGCCAGTATTTCATAACCATTAAGATCATGGGTAGGGAGTTTATTGAATAGGAGTAACAACTAGTTCAGAGATACAGAATTAGAAAAACTGGGTCTAAAGCACCATCTCCTCTGCCTTCTGCATCCTTCTGCCAGGAGGAGAGCAGGACCACAACCCCTGAGCAAGCCCTGGACAATACAGAAAACATTGACTAGCTCTACAGACATTGCCCAGGCTTCCTCTGACCTCACTGCAAGGGGAGGGTGCAGATCTGAAGGGTTTTGAGTCACAAAACACTGTGGAATTCTCCCATTTTGAAGGAGCTGAAATGTGATCTTGCCCCTTGCCCTCCTTATGTTACCTCCTCCCATGACCCAAACCCTAAGACTCCTCCCCTGCAATACCTGATAAAACCCCACCACTCTGCCCCTGCCCTCTCTCTCACTCTTCACCTTCTCCTCCCTCCCTGGCTCGGCGGGGGGGGGGGGNAAATGTACTCTCATGCTTAACAAAGCAGACTTGTTTTGTCTGTTTCTCTGCTGGCGCCTGTACCTCCCTGGACACGATGATCACTGTAGCCACGTGATGCTACAAATGGTGGAGATGCTGGGGGCCCAGTGAGGACAGCATGACCGGCACCCCGTAAGTCACTCACAGATTTCTACATCTGGTGGGACCCCCACCTTTCATGGAGGCAAAATACTTATGGGGAGGGAAACATCCAGTAAGAGGACCGGCTTACTGGGACCGAGAGATGAAACTGGCTGTCATTGATATCAAGGATTGTTTCTTTAACATCCCCCTCCATCCAAGAGATGCTCCAAGACTTGCATTTTCAGTACATTCTGTTAATAGACAATTTTGGGGTGAATTTAACAACCTGTGTTTTGGATAATGAACTGAAATTTTCCCTGAAAAATTTGCGAGAGCGATTTGTAAAACTTCTGAATTTTGGACTAACCACTAAATACATCGATGTGACTGGCAAAAAGATTTCTGAGAAATCCTTTCCTGCGAGGGAAAGAATTCTGGATCTGGCTTTCATAATTAATTGAGATATAATTTCAGGGCATGTTGTTATGGTCTTGCCTAATTGCCAAGATAAAAAGACCCATTCTAGAATTATTAGGTGGTCTTTCTTCTCAAGATCCCACTGGAAAATTAAACCATGGAGCTGCGGGTTTTCTCCTAGGACTGCAAATAAAAAAGACAGGTTAGGGTTATACTGATGCACTTGATGTGTCTGGATGGCTTGCAGCACTTTATCTAAAGCATTTTGGGGTTCTTTGGTGAGTTCTCGTGGAGAGTTTAATGTTGTGTCTCCTTTTAATAAGTCAAATAAATGGTTGAGGTCTTGATTTGTGATTCCTAATAGAGGTCTGATCCAGGCAATGGTTCCTATGAACTGTTGCATCTCATTAAGTGTTCTGGGATTATTTCTTAGCTGAAGCTTTTGTGGTGTTATGGTTTGTTTTGTAATTCTATACCCTAAATACTTCCAAGGTGGAAGCTGTTGTATTTTTTCTGTTGCTACAGTGAACCCTGCTTCCTGCACTGCTAAGATTACATGGTCTGTTGTTTCTTTCATGGATGTTTCTTCCTCAACTGCTATCAAAATGTCATCCATATAGTGTAGTATAAGGCAATCTGGATGTTGCGCACGAACTGGAGAAAGTATTTTTGCAACATACCATTGACAGATACTCGGGGAGTTTTGCATTCCTTGGAGAAGAACTCTCCAATGATATCTTTTTAATGGAGCTTGTTGATTAATAGATGGAATGGAGAAGGCAAAAACAGTGCATCATCAGGATGTAGGCTAATATTAAAGAAACAATCCTTCAAATCAAGAACAGTTAAAGTCCAATCTTTGGGGATCATAACTGGGGAAGGCAAACCTGTTTGCAAAGATCCCATTTCAACAATAATTTTGTTAATCTTTCTTAGATCATGTAACAATCTCCATTTTCGCTGCCAGGTTTTTTGATGACAAAGACAGTAGTGTTCCACGGGCTAGTTGTTGGGGTTAGATGACCTTTATCTAATTGTTCTTGGACTAGCTGCTCTAGCACAGTGAGCTTCTCTGCTGGTAAGGGCCATTGGTTCTCCCAAATGGGTGTATTAGATGTCCAAGTGAGCTTTAAGGTGTCATGCTCACTTGTGGCCCATATCAGAAATCTGTTTCTATCTTCAGATCCCATTGCGACAGGATGTTTCTCCCCCATAGGACTATATCTGCTCCTACAATGAATGATTTAGTAGTTGCAATGTGACCCTCGGGACCCTCAAATGTGACTGGGTGCAAGCTGAAAAAGCTGTCACAATGACCTCCAATACCTGCTACCCGATCCAACGTAGGTACGATGGTCCAGTCCTGAGGCCAGAGATTTCTCGATATAAGCGAAACATCTGCGCCTGTATCGATCAGGCCAGTGAGGGTGATGGTTTTTCTGAGATGCTTGAGGACACAGGCAAGATGTGGCCGCCCATGACTGATGTGCTTTGTCCAAGCGATGAAGGATGTGTCGCTGTGTGGCTCTAGGAAAAGAAAAGCTTGTGCTGTGGTTAGTCCTTTAGGTAAGAAACACAGGGGGTCAGGACAAACAGCTAAAACAGTGATCTCTTGCGAAGATGTTACAGACAACACTGTGGGGAGAACATAGAACCCTTCAACATTATCTCTGCTCACTCCTGTTATTAAGAATTCACGGGGTTGTGGCTCAGGGCCCAACTGTGCTGTTGAAATTTTATGGTGAACAAAATTTTTTAGCATTACTGGTTGAGCTGTGCGCAGTTCCAAACGGGTACCAGGGGGCATCGTAGCTGGTAACTCAGATATGAGATGCTGCAGTAGTGTCCAGAAACTTTTTATAGACCCATTTCACAATCTTTTTTAAAGCTGTTTCTTCTCAAACTTAAAATCTTGAACTGTTAACTTGTAATTAAAATAATAAAAGATGTCTTGCTCCACTGCACTTTGCTGGTTTCACATTTCACTCACCAAATTTAGATTTCTGTGGAATCCCAGCTCCCTTGATATTCCCCAATCCTCTGTGGTCACGTGGCACCTCTGTACCTGCAGACTTGGTCCTTCAGAACTTCCATTCCGTGTTGCAGGATTGGTGCTTCCGGCTGTGCCCCCTTTCACCGGCAATGGGGGTTCGGACTGAAGACCCCCCCCCGAGGCCTTCAGACCAACAATGTGGTTTTTTTCATGACCAAAAACCACCACGAGCTCGATTTAAAATGATATCAAGGGCAAAAAATATGGCCTATTGTTAATCACCGAGGCTGGGACACTCCCAACTTCAGGAACAGAAAGATGAGGCCACCAGCAGCAGTTCAAGGGAACAAACTCTTTTATTCAAAAATCTGACTCCATTTATATACATTTGTACAAAGGTCTAGAGATTGGCTACACAGGTCACCACCTCTCTAACCTGGATGGTGGACATCACCATCAATCATCTCTTTTCTCAAAGGAGAACTATATAAATATTCTAAAAATACACATTATTTACATGAAGCTGCATGAGAATCTACAGTACGAAGACAGAAGGCAGAAAATTCAGGGCGACAGCCTATCTGGCTGAGGGCACACCAGAGAACTCAAATTAGCCACCTTAATATAAGGTCTCCAGGTTCGAGTGCCACGTATGGGTTTTACCTATACCTCTGAGTGTTCAGCCTGGCAGAGACATGGCAAAAATCAATTAGTGAGACGGCATGATCGAGTGTGTCTTGAAAAATCAAAAAGGTTTTAATAAAGAAAGAAAATAATACAAAAACAAAGGCAAAGCCAAACACAGTATAGAGACAAGTCTCCTACTTGCTACAACACTTTGAAAAGCATGGAGTTTCTTTGTTCTCTCTCTTTAGTACTTAACAGTTTAGGTGGGCTTTTTGGACCTTGGCCCAATGAGATGAACTGAGTTACATTGGCTTTGAGTTATATTCTTGGAGCCCAATCCATGCTTCTGTGCTGGCTCCGAGCCAATTACAATGAGAAAATCACAGAACTTTCCAGTTAAACTTCCTAAAATGTCTAAAGGTAAACTGAAACTCTTTCCCTATTTGGAAACATCTGCTGGGGGGTGTGACGTGCATTACCACAACACATCTTTTTACATCTTATTCATTTTCATAATAATGCATAACTAATCTTTTTACTCATACACAGAAAAGAATTCATATGAGTATTCAAACAACAAGTGTTACCCTGCAAAACTGTTTTCAGTGTCCTCAAAAACAAATGTCTTACCATCAGATTCTGGTTTGCATGCCATGAAAACTTCTTACATGAGAGCTGTGATGGGGAACAGAAGATAATCTTATCTTAAAATTCTTTGCCTTCCCCCATCTAATTAAATATGCAGCAGAGTTCTGTCTTAGTTCCTAGACAAGATAACCAGCAATCCTGGATGGGCTTGTGGCTTATGAAATTCTAAGCGAGTCAGGAAATATTCTTCCATGCAACTGGATTTCCTCCAGCAGCACAGTTTAACACAGCAAGAGCAACAAATTGCTTTGAAATGTCTCATTCACCTGCAGACTCCCAGCCCAAGAGCTGTCCCTCCTCTCCAGGGTCCCAGAGAGTTCTTTACACAAGCACCAGCATGAGGCTTTAATCAACTCAGGACACTTGGATTCATATTTTTTATAATCTTGAGTATTGTCAATGAAACAAAACAATGAAGGAGTCCTTACCCTTTTTTGTGTGTTAAACTTCAGCTTTGCTTAAAAAAATCTTCTATCCAGTTACTGAGAGATCCTGCATTTTCTGCCAATATTGTCCCTATTCCTCCAAATTTTATAGTACCACTACCATTTGAAAAATCTTGCCTAGAAACCATAAATAAGATATTAAACCATAGTATTTAAATAAACAAACAAAACCAACCCCAAACTCCACTGTCTCTGGTAAATCTTGCCTAATTCACATCCAATGAGCCTTTTAATATCAGTCTCTTAAGAGGGAAAGGTAAGACAAGAGGATCCATAAGCCACACTTGCCGTGTTTCCTTCCATCAGTTCTGTGTTTTTAGAGAAGATGCAATAGAATATTTGTTGGACACAAGAATGCAGTTAAGAATTGTCTTATCAGGAGCCAAATTCAGTGGAGCTTGTGAGTTGCAGCTGGAATCACTAATCTCTGCAAGCAAACACTGTAAAGGAACCTGGAATGGGTCTGAAGTGTCCTGGGTACAAAGTGCAGGGTTTATAACAGCTCATGTCAGAAGGACAAAGTTCATGGCAGCAAAACAAAAGTTAGCCATTGCTCTGGAAAAGCCTCAGTTTGACTTTTCCTAGGGTCTGGGATGATCATACAAAGGTGCTGGTCCAGCACAGGGCAACTTGGCATGTGCAGCATCTGCCTACACATGGGCTGAAAGGTGGGGTAGTCCCAAGTGCAGCTTGATCATGGGGGAACAGCCAAATGTGAGCAGCAAAGATCACAGGACCCATGGAAAATCATCGAAAATATTTGGGGCATTGTGATGCAACCACAGCTGTTATTACTAGGCTAGGAAAAATAATGCAAAAATGAGCTTTGTACCAGGTCACTGATATCTGGAATGATGCACAATTGGATTGTAGAGCAAAAATGTGTGAAACCCTGAAGAAAACAAAACCATCAGAATCTTAACAGTTTACATTTTGACTCAGAGTTTGGAAAACTATTTAATTTAAATGTTTTCCACACCCATTGCCCCAGCTGAGCCAGAGAAACACATTGACAAGGACAGACTTGCTGTTCCCTTGTCACTTAATGATTTTCTTTCCTAAGAAAAATGGCATTGTCTTCAAAAACAGATGCATTTACAAAAATTTCAGTCCATTAGTCAATAGTTTAGGGGAAAAAAAACCCCTCTAATTTAAAAGGATTGAACCATTCTGTGTGGAAATTTCTTTTCCCCACACTTGTTTTAATACAAGCATGACTTAAATTTTTTTCAGCTCCTGTAGAGAAGTCATATACCATCAGTCAGGCCAATAAACTGGCTGATATCACTAGGACCCCCTCCATTGTAGGGTTGAATTTCCCTTTCAGTGACTGGCTGAAAAGGTATGTAATCAATACAGGAGCACGTGTTGGAGTGCACCCCTCCCTGGGTTCCCCAGGGAGAGAGAAAGATGTAGAGACTAAATTAAAGCCTTTAGAGAAGTTAAAATATATTAAGCCACACAAAAACATAGTAGAACACTGCTTACAGTACTAGATAGAGCAGGTACAATTTTTACATGAATGAAATAGAATGTTTTATGTTAATAGATATGCTATATGATAGAACCTTTTATGTTAATAGATATGCTATATGAGTAGGCTTTGTGTAAGGTTTGATACCATCCTTGGTAGTTTTTTGTAGCTTTACGTACTTTCAAAATTAGGTTTAGATTGGTGTAGAAAGAATATTTTAGAATTGTGTCCTTAGTTGATTGGGTAACCTATAGATAGGGATATGAATATGCATTTATGATTTATGGATAAAAAGCCCCTGTTTCTGGGGCAATCACATCGATTCATCGATTTTTTGATTGATCAATCCACCCTCCTACTATCTACAACAAGAGAGAATGGGGCTTTGCTAGGGAACCGCTGCCAGGAGCTGCTGCCAGGACTTTGTCAGGTATTATTGCTTGGGTTGCTGCCAGGGGTGCTGCTGCTGCTGCAATAGCTTTTGCCATTGCGGCTGCTGCTGCAGAGAATGCTGCTTGGGAACGGGAATCTGGGCCGAGAATCTGCCTTTCCCCTGTGGTTGGGACTCCTTGTTAATCTGCCTCTGCGCCCTGCTGGGAAATTAAGTTTTATAGCTTTTAGTAAGACCGCATACTTAGAACTCTTTGCCTTCGAGACTGATGCATTTATATAATAAACAACTTTGTAATAACCAGAAAATGCTCTTGTCTCTTTAAGACCTTAAACCCATTAATAGCTTGACACACATGTATCTCTGGTAACACAGTGGGAGGCACTGCCCTGGGCATAATTTGCACCAGTAATGAACAACACAGCAACCATAACAGAGCCAAGTGCCTCCTCAAATATATTAATTGTTTCTTGACAATCCTCCTAAAGAGACCATAAAATGCTCCTGGGTGAAACACAACCTATAGGTAGGATGAGACTTGCTTCCAGCAACTTTTATGTGTCCAAAGGGACCACAGGGAAACACATCTCCTAAGAGATGCATGGTCACCCAAGTGAGCATGGAGAGGGCAGGAGAATGAAAATCTGTCACACAAGTCTCTGCATAGTGGCCTGAGGGCTTTGGTGAAGGAGTGTTGTCTTGTTGCCTTGTTAAACCACTGGCTGTGTGTCCTGGGTTATAGAGTCTATTCAATTTCATCTGCTGAAAAACAGTTGGGGGCGGGTGCCTTTTGATAATGGCCCAATGGTCAATATCAGGTAGGGCATTGTTCTTATCTTTCTCCATAATGAGCCATTATGGGTCCCCAAGCTTCCCAACACATACCCACATTCTATCATACCTATTGTGAGATGCTCCACCCAGTGGGAGGAGCCAGCCATTCTTACCTGGATAAAGCTGGAACTTTAAACCAGGACAGGGTCTTGCTTCATCGGAGTACCGGAGGAAGGCTGGACCCTTCTCACCACCTCAGGACCCCTTCTTTTCTGCTACTGGATCATTTCTGCCTCAGCGGAGCCGTACCTGCCATTCCAGGAGGACTCACTTTTGGACTGCTTCCAACACCCTGACTAACAAGGTTGTAGCTTTGACCCTGTCAGGGCTTTCCAAAATTATTGTTTGTTTGTTTGCTGGTTTGGTGGGGTGGGTTTGTTTTTTTTTCTTTTCTACCACATTTGTATTCTTATATTCTTAGTAAAAAGCTGTTATTCCTACTCCCAAATCTTTCCCTGAGAGCCCTTAATTGCAAAATTAGAACTTGGCAGGGGGTGAGGGGTTTACATCCTCTATTCTAAGGGGAACCCCAGTTTCTCTGGCAGATACCTGTCTTTCTAAACCAAGACACTGTGTCTCCCTGCACACTTGGGTGACTTCACTTGTGCTGGTGACTCCTCTGCTCCTTGCTTGTGCAGTGCCAGGCACGAGGGAGTCCCAGGTAGCTCCTGCTGCTCCCATGTAGTCTGGCAAAGCAATAATGAGGAGGGAAATGAGACATCCTGATAAGATGAATAATGACTGCAGCGGGGCCAGGCGCTGCTTAAAAGTAAATTACATCCTACATAAACAGGCCTTCATTTCTTCAACAGTAACTCAAAACTGTCCTGCATTTTTTGGACTATGTGCATCATGGAAATACATACACAACCCATGGCAAAGAGCTGTCTTACTGAAGGAGGGATTTACTCAAGAATAGAGTTTATCATAGATATATGAGATGTTTCCAGCATGCTACCCACATTAGATGGGCTCCTCTCATTTGTTTAACCTTCAAAAAGGTCTTTCACAGGTACAAATACCTGTGAGAACTGGGGGTTCTACAAACAAAGACAATTTGGAGAAGGAAGTAGCTAAAGTGGGGGTGGTGTCCCCAAGTTCACACAGAGGTCAGTGAGAAGACTGGCTAGGAAAACTGGAAGACCCCCTTATGTTGTATAAATGGGGCAAAGAGCACATGGTGCCAAGTCAAGTCTTCAGGTCTAAGGATGAGGATTTCTGGCAGCATTTGGTGAACTCGGGATGACACCAAGCTGCCAAATGGATGCTGCCATGGAAAAAGCAGATGCAATTCTAACATGTACAAGAAAAGTCATTCCAGTAGAGAGAAAACAGTTTTAGTATTCTCATATAAAGCATCTGGAATAGCCTGCAGTACTCTGCTTAAGAGAGTTACTCAAGAAGAAAAGGAATAAAGGAAGAAATTAGATGAATATGTCTTTTTCTTGGCTAACAGATTGTAAATGGAGAGCCATCATGGTAGATGTCTCTCTGAGAAACTCAGTGCCAGAGAAGAAGGGCAGTCAGGCTGAATCACAACAGTGATACCTGAACAAAGGGGATAAGCCACTCCTGGTAGATGCCAAGGGCTGCACCTTTTCTGATGGGGCTCCTTGTACCTTCCACCACTGGAGCAGGAGCTGTCCCCACCCTCCCATTAGCTGATGAAGCACAGGCAGTAAAGCCAACAGCCAGGCCACGAAGTTCTCCAGTCTCCTGCAGTGCTGGTTTAACTTTGGGCCACAACTGCACAGTCATTAGTGTTTACAAAACAAGTTTCCAGAGAAGCAAAATTACACACTGAGGAAATAATAGGCAACAATGTAATCAGATGTGAGAAGGAAATAATTTCATTACCTGAACCAGGCTTCATTATTCACCATTTCCCTGGCAAGAGCTGATAAATGCAGGCTAATGAATCTTTGCACTTGGACGAGCAGTTGGAGCTGCCGGCTCAGTGCTGCCACATGCAGAACAGGACCAAGAACTCCAACTGTCAGCTGAAAGCCCAAGAGGTAAAATATGAACTCATCCATTGCAGCACTGCATTGAGAGGATGGAGAGGTTTTAACCATGCCTGGCTTGGTCTTACAGAATCACCTTGGCTGGGGGAATGCTGTGGCTACTATCTGGCACAGAGGAACAAACTCTAAACATCTCAAAAACAATAGAGAACACTGTGTTCGTTGGTGATGTGTGCAAAGACCAGAGTCAGGTCTTTGGGAAAAGCCTTTCAGGACCAATAGTTTCAGTCCTGATAGTTCCTTCCCCATCCCAACTGTTAAATATCATCCTCAGCCTGGTCACGGTACAAGATAGCTACAGAGACAAATGCAACAGCATCAACACACAAAAAGCAGGAGCTTTGTCCACTTCTGTGGTGCTGTCATTCCTTTAACACAGTTCCCTATTGCCTACTGTAGCTATTCCTCCTAAAAAGCAGGGAAACAGGAAATACACCATTCACTGTAGATAATCATAAAAAAAACCTGCCCCATATCCCCCCCCAATCCCAAAACGCAAACAAACAGAAAACAATGCTAAAGGAAATGTCAGATAAGGGGAGCAAACCTCCTTAACATAAACGAGTTCTCAGAGTTGTGAAGACAATCTCTGCTTTACCTTTTTTTTCTGCATGTGTCACCAGCAACGTGGATGACAAATTTTATATGAAGAAGCAGAACATTTGGCAAGGCTCGTCTGGAAGGAGCTTAGACACTAACAGCCCACATAAGATGAAAACCTATTCAGAGTGTCTTGCTTTGGCAAGACAGGTATCCACCAAGGAAAGGTGGAGTTTCCCTTGGAATGGAGAATGTAACCCCTCCCTTCTAAATTATTTTAATTTTGCAATTAAAGGCTTTTCAGGCAAAGATTTGGGAATAGGAATAACAGTTCTTTACTAGAAATATTAAGAATACAAATGTAGNAAAAACCAAGCAAACAGAACAAACAAAAAATCCTAGAAACCCTGACAGAGTCAGAAATATAACCTGACACCCTGTTGGTCAGGGTGTTGGAAGCGGTCCAAAGTAAGCCCTCCTGGAGTGGCAAATGTAGTTCTGTTGGAGTAGATATGCTCCTTGTAGAAAAAAGGGTCCAGTAATGGCGAGATGGGTCCCGTCTTCCTTTAGGAATCCAGTGGAAAACCAGTGTCTGGTATCCCTATGTCTCAGTTTTTATCTGGGTAGGAACGGTTTGGCTCCCCCCACTGGGTGGAGCATCTCACAATTGGATGATGTAATGTGTCATGTCATTGGTGAGCCTTAATGGCCCATTACCAGAAGATATCCCCCAGAGGGTGGAAAGAGATAAGGAACAATGCCCCACCCGGTCTTAACAGCTGGCCCATTATCAGAAGGCATCCGCCTCCCTCCCCCCTGGAGTTACAAGAGGTAAAGAAAAAACATCTCCCCATCTGCTTTCAACAGATTAAATAGAATACACATTTTTGGTTACATAACCCAAGACAGAGAGGAACACACATGTCCTGACATTACAGGGAAATACCGCCACCCTCATCTGTCTTCCAGTGACAGGTTTTATTTTCCTGGCTAGCATGTCTAAGCCATTCATCACTTCCAGGATGAAAAGGTGACTGTTGTTGGAACTAGCTCCAAAGTCCATGACCAGACTCAAGCTATTAAGCAATGCTGTTGTTGGTAATTGGAATCAAGGTGACCATGTTGCTGCAACAGAGTTTAAATGCAGAAATTTCTTGATTCTCTACACTGAAGACAGTGTCTAGGCCCAAAAGAAGAAAATAGTTTGTAGTGTGGTGCTGGGTTTTTGATAAGTTTTGATAAGTAATTCTCCCAGTGGTTTGTTCCTGTTATCCCCCCGATGTTTGGTTTGTTTGGTTTTACCCCAAGTTTTCCCCTCCCCTCCCCTCTTGTCATCACTCCCCAGACCCACCTGTTACCTCGTTTACATGATGTCAATCCTTCCTAGTCCCTTCCCTTAGTTCTAGAGAAATCCCTGTCAATCCTAAACCATACCCTGGAATTCCTCTTTTCCTCGATGTCCTGTTGGTGCACGTGACCCTTTCAATGCCCTTTGCCTTCCCTATTGGGTGTCAGACCGGGGGTCCCTCCTCTCCCCCCTCCCCGTTGTGTCCCTGATTGGTTGGAAAACTGTACCTACCCCCGTTATCACCCAGTTTAAAAGTTGGCACGGGACCCTGTTTGCTCTCTCTTGCACCACCTTTTGGAGAATAAAGATCTCTGAAAGAGCCTTCTCTGATTCTTGCTTTGACCCTAAATGCCAACAATATACAGGGACCGAAGAGAGCAGAAGGCAGATCTGCTCTACACCGTTACTTAGACTGCTAGCAGTCCAAGAATGGCCACTCGACCACATGGCTGGGGTGAGAGCTAGCCGGAGTTCCCCAGCCCCTAGCATCGCGTGGATTCTTTATAGAACTAAAACCAAACAAAGAAAAAAATATTCCTAATGCCAAGAGAACGGGAACACTAAGGGCAGCACTGGGATCCAGCAAGAGCAGAGCAACCCCTGCTCCTGCAGCCATTTGCACACTCATGCACCAGGCAGGGATTTGGGCTCTGGATATCTGCAGTCCAGGCAGTTATAGAAAGCACAGAGAGCGAGGTTGGTTTGCCTCTTTCATCCACACTTGCAAAAATCCATCATAGACACACACACACACACACAGAGATGAGGCACATTTTAAGCACCATCAGTGGCCCTCAGAAAGGTGAAATGAACACACATTCACTCACATTTCATAAAAGTATAGACTTTGAAGTTGGAAAAATACATCTAGTAGACAAAGTATAGCACTAGCCAGTTCTGTAAGGGTTTGGGGTGCAGAAGGAGCCTATATTAAACCTCCCTCAGTGAGACAATGCCACTGGCCAGCCCACATCCTCAGAAAGTGCTGTGGCTGGTGAAAGAGCAGATCCCAGCACATATCTGGTAGCATTTCAGAGCTCCAGAGGAGCATGGCTTTTAAAGCAGATGGGGGTACTTCTCCACCAATGACTGTGCCTTTTATTTCTTTTATTGAAGTTAGCCCTGCTGAAACTCCAAGATAGGAGCTGGAAAGTCCAAGTCCGCTAGTTCCCAGTTTACTGACATCTCTCTTTGCTTTATCCCCCTTAACTCCCATTTGTAAGAGACAGTCCGAAGATCCTCATCTGCCTCACCGACCATTGTCAAGGACAGAGACTGAAACCCCTAAAAGGACTCTAAAACCCCAACACAGGAGTTCTGGCCTGGCTGAGGTGGGATGTTTGCCAAGTGTTGCCTGCAGGTGTGTTCAATGGAAAAACCTAGCACGCATTTCCATCGGAACATCAGAACCTGAGCAGAAACAATGGGCAAGTCACAGTGAATTGACTGCACTTGCTGATGGCTGTACCTGTTCTCGTTAACACTGTACTTGCTGACGGCTGACCTGTTCTCATTCTCTCAAAACTAATGCACCGTAATGATTTCCCCACCTTTTGGCCAACTGCCTGTCGCTTTGGAAAGGACTATAAGGACCCCTGAGTTAACCAAAGACTTTGTGATCACCCCACGGAAGAAGACAGATCTATTGCCCGGACCACAAGGATTTTGTCACTCCATTGGTAGCTATTACCCACCCCCTCTTTCTCTTTTCTCGCTATCCTTTATTTTCCTTCAAATCCTTCTATCGCATTTGCTGATGGCACTAATCTAAGTGCATTTGTTTTGATGAATATTGAAATCCCCTCTGTGTTGTTTTTTGCACTCTGAGATCAGTAAACGAACCATCACGACCCCTGCTTGCATTAGCGGATTGTGACACCATTCCTTTTGATTTTATTCTGTAAATCCCACATTGAACCAAAGTCTGCATCTCCAAAGTTGAGTGTACAGTTTCATAACATCTTAATGGCTGGAGCATCATCCCGGATCATCCCAGCACAAACAGACAGTTCTCATTTGATGACAACAAACTGACTCTCTGGCAGCTTGGGGTAGGGGTTTACTATCAACCACAGAGTCTGGATTTCAGGGTTCCCTCAGCAGCATGGTGAGCTTTCACCTAGACAAAGCCTGGAGCTGGCCACAGGCATGGCACAGCCACAAGCTTTGTCCAGCCTGGAAGGCAGGTGATGGAACAAGGCTGGATGCTGCCTGCCCCATAGCGCCACACTAACATCCAGACTTTTGTGTCCCCACCTAAGGGAGACAGGCTGACCAAAGCTTGCCAGAAATATTTTGATCTACACAGAAATGCTCAGGGGAACATTTTTTTAGGGTTTTGTTGATAAAACAACCTTGAAATTAATTTTGTTTCTAATTACTACCTAGTTTCCTGGACGAAAATTTTCAAAACAGTCCTTCCAAACTGATTTTCATGGAAACATCAATCCAAAATGATCTTTTCCAAAATCACAGAACAAGCAGTGCACTCGGGACTGCCCAGCCTCAGACCCTCCAGCTGAACTGAGGATCCCTCCAGTCACTCACCCTCACAGTAATTTTTCCCAGGTCACCATCTCCAGAGTCCGGTTAATGTCTCAGCAATCAGTCTCTCACTACAGCCTTTTTGCCTGACACCTTAATTTGATCTGTCATTTCACAGCCCTGTAGCTCTATCTGAACAGGTGGAATATGGCAGATTCATCTCATTATTTTAGTCTTTGTCAAACAACCGTTATTAATTCACCATAATCTACATATTTCTAGATTTCCCCCTAAGCAATCTCCTTTCTCTGATCAACAGCTGCATCTTACACCACTGTTATTCCTTCCCACATTGCTGTCTGCCTTCCCAGTCTGTCCTGGGCGTATGACGTGTGTTTGCTTCTTTGCTTACCTGGAATTTCCTCTTCTGCTTTTGAAGTACTTCAACAATACTCAGCAAAGTAAAACTAAGGACCAAAATTCCTGGTAGTCATTTGCTTGAGTTTAATCATTCTGGCCACATAACACCTGGGGAAATTCTGTCTTAATGCTGCTAGTATTTTACTAACATACATGTGTGGCTACAAGCTGCCTTGCAGTTTAGGTGGTAGTGGTGAACATGAGCTCTCTGCTTTCTTGAAAATACCACAATTCATCTTTTAAGGGAATTACCTTTCTTTACCTTACTTCTATTAACATTGGTGGAAAACAATTATCCCTCCTGTGGAGGGGATCTGCCATTATTGGTGCTTGCTGCTGGTTTCACCCTGTGGAACTCAGGCTGCCCATAGCAAAGCCAGTCATGGTTTCCATACTTTTTTTAATTATAGTAAGAAACTCTGCTGAGAAGTTCTATTTTCCTGATTGCTTGAAGGAAAATAATGAAAGTCTGGAACTCAGGAGATTGTGCAATACAGGGAGATGTCCAGATGAAACTGTATCCAAACTCTGTTGAATGTGAATCTGTTTGTGTCTGGCAGAGGACACACAAGAGAGAAAATGCAATGCATTTCTCTTGGCAACAATCTTCATTTTCTTGTAAATGAGTTAAAGTTTGCAAATATGAATCTTATAGCTTGAAGTTTACTCTCCAGGACAGTTCTATAAGATTAAACCACAGATCCAGAGCAGGCCAGCATCCTGTCCCTGACACCAACCTGGATTAGACACCAGGGAAGAGCATAAGACCCATAGAAACATTACAGAACCCTTTGCATAACATGCTCAAAGTCTCCTGAACCAGGAGTAGTATTTAGTTGAGAGCTGTTCTTTTTAATTAGTTTTTCTAAATGATTTTGAACCCATGCAACCATTTAGTATCAACACCTTTTGGGAAGGAGCTCTACAGTTGGACTGAGCAATGGGCAAAACATTCTTCCTGTGACTTCAAAGCTAACACCTATTTAAGTTCCCATCATTTATCTGGTTCTAAAATTGCTAAAAATAGTGAATAGCCATCTGTCTTGGTTTTGGAGACAAATTTTAGGAGAAAATGCCCTGGAATGATAATTTCCTCTAAAAGAGAAAGGGCTTCAATAACTGCCTTTTCTTCTGTCAATGAGAGAAATTGATACCAGCGGGTGAAAGTGAAAAAAAGAACTGCTTATTAACACAAAAAAAAAAGTGGGGAGGATGCCTGCAAGGCACAGAAAAGGTTTGAATAAATGCTAGATATGAACTCCCAGAAAGGTACCCTCCACCCACCCACACATCCTCAGCAGAACAAAGGAAAAAACCCAACAAAACAACAACCCTCAAAAATACCTGGGGAAGAAAAATACACAGGCTGACCGCGTGGTCCAGAAAACTAAATGGTGACTTGTCCCTTTGTCTCAGGGAAGGAGTTCACAGCAGCCTGGAGCAGAGCAGATGGGAAACCTGTTGATACTCTGGCATTGGTTTTCCTCCTCACAGCAGGTGAAATTGGTGGATTTTGATCTCCATTCTTTTGCTGGCTTGGTCTTTCCCAGGGTTTGGACTGACCGGGGCTGCCCTGCAGGCTCCCTGGACCAGAGAGGGGAAAAAAAAAACCAAACCAAAAAGCTGCCAAAAGGATTTGCCAGTGAAAAACCTGCAGGCTAGGGGAAGGAAAAAAAAACCAACCCCCAAAAAAAACCCCACCCAGAAGCTTCTTGCCTAAATTGGTGCAAATTAGTCATCAAAAGGCAATGAAGTAACAATTCATGTAGCCACTGACCATGATGGAGAGAAAGAGATTGAATAGAGCCCAGGCCTGGGACTCCCAGGCCCGGGACTCCCAGGCCCTGGCCCCTAGTTCATCTTAAAGATACTACAGATATTTCTGGGCATAAAGCAGATTATTAGGGAATAAAGTATCATCATAAAATCACCCCCAAAACTGAGACACCACCCCTTAGTCGCTTTCATCATGACTTATTTCCAAGGACTGCCTCTGCTCTTCAGCTTTGATTTTTGCTAAGCAAAATTCCTGTTCCTTTTATTTGCTCATTGAACAGAGCTTATTCCAACACTCAGATAGTTTTTTTGTGCTTTCTCTGCTGCACATCACATTTCGATGCACACACACTTCACCTCCATGCTGACTCCATGCTTCACTGAGATGCAGTTTTACTCTTTCATAATAGGCTGAGTTATCACACACTGATAAATTAGTTCAAGAAATTTATCTCAAGCCTTCTTGAGATGGTTTCACTGAGGAAGAAAACCTTTTGTAGTAACTGTGACTGCTATCAGTCAGCCTGACTGAGCAAGCAGAGTCAGTCCAGGTAAAGCTGCCATTTCCCAGTCCATTTGTCATTCTTGGAGGCTTTGGTAGGGCAGCATTACAAAAACAACTGCTAGAAGCCTGTAAGACAAGTCCAGAGCAGAAGCAGCCTCAAGTGAGCCCTGTGTGTAGCAGCAGGGGCTTCTTGCAGGGCAGTAGATGGCTGATAGGAGCCTTCAGCATCTCCTTTGCAAAAAATTTCCAGAATTCTTTCTGAAGTTGTTTTGTCCAATCTCCCTCCCCACCATCTCAGTGCTCTCACTCATTACTTCACTAGCTTCCCTCTCCTTCCCCGAGTCTGTCCCTTCCCAGGTGTGAACTCCTGTCAGCTCCAGTGGACAGAGCACCCTCCTGCTCCCAGCCTCTCTAGGCTACTGACAGCACTCTTTTCTGGCTAAACCGTGATCCTAGAGCAGCTGGAGTGAAGGAAAAGGGTCCTCTTCACCAGCTTCTAGTACAGGCTCCAGTCCCACAGTCCTTTTTATAAATTCCCATTTAATAATTTTTGTACTTTCTAAGCCCACTCCAAAACAAGACTATTGCACTTTCTAAGTAAGACAAGACTTCCTGGAGATTGAATCTTTCCAGTTCAAGTTCTCAGAGGCTTAGGATCATAGAAGCATTTGTGGTCACCAACTCCGCACACAAAATTAAAAGTTTCCANGTACAAAATATACACCAAGGTATGCAGCTTGGGCAAGAAAGCCACTATCCATACTCCTTCATGTCCAGAAAAAGTGACAACTGAACACCCTGCTGCTTTGTTCCCAAGGAAGCATTATCACGATGAGAGAGAGATGTTCCTCAGCACACCAAATGTATTCATTCTCTCCATAGTCTTTTTTCCCCCCCTTTATCAGGATTCAATTGTATTACAAGTGAAGTCAGTTTCTCTTCACGAAACCCCCTCCTGCCTATGCAGATGCTCAAGTCTGTGTTCCCAACTGCATTACAAACTTCATAATTTTTCATTAATCTTATGATTTCAGCAAATTTTTGAATAACAGCACTAAAAGGTAGTTGTGACCTTCACTTTAAGTAAAGTTCTGATTCTTTTGGCCCTACCATAACACTAAATCTTTGAAAAAAAAGTGCTTTGGGTCTCCTTTGTTATGGAAACCCCAAATCTGAGTGAAAGAAGCAGAAAACAACCTGATAGGTAAAGCATTGATGAAAATAGGAGAGTAGACAAACCAGAATCCAATGGTTACTCTTTCATTCTGCAGAGCCTAAAGACAGAATATGGAAACATGAGGTTTTTGAGTTAGACAGATGACTGCTGAGCACTGGGCATGACAGAGAAGACAGCTCTTTAGGGATCCCAAGGGGAATAATGAGAAATAGAATGCAGCCTGCTTTTCACCATGTTTAAGCCTTATTTCCTGTGATGGCAATTTTTTACCACTCAATATTTATATTTGTTTAGACAACACACACAGAGCATACTCAACATCAAATCCTGAGCAGCATCCCAGCACACTGAGCAAGACTTACACAGAGAAGAATTACTCATGCTCCCTAAGCTCTAGTGCCAGGCAGCAGCACACCCATTCCCCTCTGCTGACTGCACACCCCTAGGGTGGCAGAGCACAGCTGAAGGCAGCAACTGCACCTCAGGGCATGCACACGCCCGCGCGCACACACACACACACNCACACCTGTAGTAATGCAATCCCTATACCTCTAGCAGGTGTTTCCTTATAGGGAAAGGGTCACACTTTACCTTTTGACATGTTAAGAAATTAGCTAGAAAGTTTTGTGGATTTGTCTTTGCAATTGGCTCGGAGACAGCCCAGAAGTGTAGATTGGACCCTGGAAATGTTACTCAAAGACTGTTGTTTTTCTCATTGGGCCAAGGGCCAAAAAAGCCCACCTAAGCCCTTAGGTATAAAAGAGAGAGAACAAAGGAACTCTGCGCTTTTCACTTTCGCTTCTCGTGTTTAGAGGTGCTGTAGCAGCAAGGAGTTTGTCTCTGTGCTGTACTCAGCTTTGTTGTTTTGTTTTTGTATTATTTTCCCTTTCTATTAAAACCCTTTTGATTTTTCAAGGCACCCACAATCAGCCATCTCGCTCATTTTTATAGCCACGTCTCTGCAGGCTGGCCCTCATGTGTGTGGGTAAAACCCATACACACCCATATCTGCAGTCTAGCTGGATACCAGTTGGATGGGGTTAAGCATGCCCAGTCCAGCAGCCTGGGGAGCCTGCAATGTATTATCCTGCCCTCTCAACCTACATATCTGGTGAGATCTCGGTGCTTAATTGACGTGTTCCTCCCCAAAGACTAAAGCACTAAAAATAAATAATATGAGTCGCTTTCATTTGGGGTCTGGATTTTAAAGGGAAGGGGTGTTGATTTGCCTTTTTCCTTTTTTTTCCTTTTTTTTCTTTTTTTTCTTT
>VZDJ01000395.1:81402-115934 GCA_008694505.1 Cyanoderma ruficeps
ACCTCTGTACATATCTATAAATACTGGAGTCAAAATAAAGTTAGGGAGATAGTTTTCTACACGGCCGTCTCCTGAGATTCATTCCAGTGTTCCTAAATTGGGACACGCCCAGCTTCACCCCGCGACAGGAATGTATCAGAAAGCAGAGACAGTCCATAGTTCACTTCACTGGCACAGCTATGCCCCATCTTTATACACAGAGCCCGGGCAGTCAGCCCTGAATCTTCACGCAGAAACCTCTCCAATATGAAGTTACTAAGTTCTGTCGCACTAACACAATCTAGTCATGTCCACGCACCATTAGCAGCACAAGAGTGATGAAAAAACAGCACATTCTCCATCACAGCCAGAATAAAAAGCTCTTCTTTCCAATTATCATTTCAGTGTCTTCAATGAATCTGTTTCTTCCTGTTGGAAAACAATCATGGGGCTCACTGTAAAGCAGGTACCTCCCTTGCAGGTGGGGTTACTCAAAAGTGGTCAAATAAAGGCAATGATCAAGGACAGTTTCTCCAGTTCTGTGTTAATTATTAATATTTCTATTATTATATTATTGTTCTGATGTGTTAGCCTATAAATTCTTTATTGCAGTAATTAGTATTTAATATCCCTGGCACTGCTCAAGGCCAGGCTGGATGGGGCTTTGAGAAACCTGGTCTAGTGGAAGGTGTCCCTGTCCATGGGAGGGGGTTGGAACAGGAAGTTCTTTGAAGTCCCTTTCACCCCAACACCATGCTGTGACTCTATGATATTACACTGTTCCTGGGATTGCTTAGTTTAATTATGTATTTTCAATGCAAATAACTTACTGTAAATGTAGATTATGCCTATTATCTCCAGGACAGCTGCAATAAGGATTCCCCATCCAGCACAGAAGTGATCTATAAGGTTAACCCAGTAAATTCCTGCCTGCAGAACAAACATTAGAGGTTAAAATTTGAGTAGTAACATACACAAATAAAATAAGATGTGTTTGTTCAAGACAATTTAACTAATCACAACTCTGAGTTTTTAAGTTCACAGTTCTCCAGGTCAAGTACAGATTTGTGAATAGTATTTTCTTTAAATCCCTCTATGTAAAGTTGAAAAACACATGTAACAAAATACTATAGATGCTAAAACCAAGATCTATGTATATGCAGAGCATGTATAAACAGCTGAGAGCAAGATTTAAATTTGGAGTTTACAGAAATAAAGTTGGTGCTGAAGTTTTTATACTGAGCTACAGCAATAGCTACACCAGTTATCAGTTCTGGGATATCNCTATTTCTTTCTTTTTTTCTCTTTCTTTCTCTCTCATTTACTGTTAAATAAAATATATCAGTTTTCTGGTATCAACATTTAACCTCATTTGGGTTTAATCTCATTTTGGGCATTATTTGAACCTGAAGTTCTTTCCACTTTATTCAGAGAGTTCTCTGCTGCTCTGTGATTGGAGTGGATTGTAACACTCCCAACTCTGGCCTGCTTCCCCCAGGCTCATCTATAGCGAACCTGCTCTTATCCCCTTCCCCCTTCAAACCTAGTTTAAAGCCCTCCCAATCAGCCCTGCCAACTCATGGACTAAAAGCCTTTTGCCCCTTTTAGGGAGGCAAACCCCATCTGTCTCCAGCAGGCCTGGTGCTGAGTTAACCACCCCATGATCAGAAAAGCCAAAACTCCACTGATGCCACCAGTCTTTAAGCCACATGTTGATTACATGGGTTCTCCTGTTCATTTTGGCATTCTTCCCTGCTACCAAAGGAGTTGATGAAAAATGCCACCTGTGCTCTTCTCCCTTTAATCAGTTGCCCCAGGGTCCTGAAATCCTTTTTGATTGCCCTAGAACTTCTCTCATCAACCTTGTTGCTGCCAATCTGGACAATCAGCAGTGGGTAGTTTAGGCTTGAGGCAGCCTGGCCTATTGTTATTCCATCTCTACATGTACCTAATCTCCCTGTAGGTGACAATTAGTGAACAAGAGGGCTCATCAAGAGGGCTCATTCCTGGCACAGAGAGTCTCAAGAAAGCTGCATCAGGACATATACAGCTGTCACCAGTCAAGGATCCATGCTGCTTCTGCAGTCACTGCTCAGGTAGAAGCAAAAATAATGTATTGATTTTGTAATGCTGAATGGCTTACTTGGCAGTGAAGTAGTGCTTTGATGGCAATTTTTTCTGAACAGCAATGTAAGGAAAGTCTGATATAAACAAGCCAGGTCTTCCAAAGAGACCAATCCACAGAGACCCCCACAGGAAAACAGGATGGACAAGTGAAAGGCTTCACACACAGCAGTCAGAGCATCAGGCTTCTTGCAGTCCAAACCCCTATACTGTTAGCTCTTGTTAAGGGAACAACACTGTTGGAAAAGAGCCTTTGTTTCTGAATTGACTCAAATCTGTACTCCAAGGTAATATTGCAATGCACAACTGCAAACATGGTAAGGCAGTCACCTGCAGCCTGAAGCTAATTTGTGGATATTAAAAAACAAAAGATAATTCCAAGATAAAACCTAAGGATCAGTTAATGGAAATACTCACAGATTATCCCACTACTGGTAAGATATAGTGTGGTAGAGATATTCAGAATATTGCAATAGCAGATGTGAAGCTGACAAAAGGACTCATATCTGTATGATTTAAACATTATATGTGAAAGATACAGTGTTGAAGGGAAACAAGGCAGATTTTAGTTTAATTTGAATAGGCATGATTCTTATGTGTTGATGTTTGATTTTTATATAAAGAAGAAAGCGTATTTCCCTGGAATGTCAGCAACTGGAAGAAGCAGAGATGACAGTGATGCCTTTTCACTGGTCCTAAAAGTATGAACCAGACACTGTTAGGTGATAAAGAAGGGTTACCTTTATAAGGATCCTTATGGAGCACAACACGCTGGATGAAGAAGCCCCAAAGATGCACAAATACAATTTTTATGTTTAGCAAATTAGCATAACTGGCAAGAAACCCTAATTAGAAACAGGTGATGAGGTAGTTCCTCCCTGGTTCTAGCCTTTTCTGAATGTTGGAAGTTAGGATTTTCCTTTCTTTTTTTTCTTTCTCTCGGGGAGTTTTGTCCCATCTGTTGCCTAAAAGATGAAACTGACTGGTAATTAAGAGAACAAAAGATGTGGCTCAAAGGAGGAGGGGGAAGGGTGCAGCTGGCTACCCTAGCTGGTGGGGGCTTTCTCTTGGGAAGTGAAGAGATACAGTGAGATTTTGGCTGGGGGGTGAGGGTCTGGGCTCAGCTCCTGGCTCTCACTCTTGTGATCGGAGGGTAATGGTTGTGTTGCTGCTACTGTGGGAAGAATTCACTGCCACCATGGAGTCCAGCCGGTACTGCTTCTTCTTTACCATGGGTGAGCATCTGCTCTTAAGAGCATCTGGTTAACTGGGACCTTATTAACACCAGATCTGACTGGAAAGGACCCTCACCATCTATTCGGGTGCCTCAGGGGAAAAACCTGGGACCCTGATCTGCTCCCCCTTGCCAGAAGGGCATGGCTCCCCATATGCATGTGGCAGCTGCTACAGAGAAGCCTGGCTGCTTCTGCCCAGCCCCACTGTTTTCTGCCGCTGCCTCAGACTTTTTCGTTACACTCTAACCCAGCACTCCCTCTCTGCCCAACTCCTGCAGCTGCTGATAAGGCTGCAGAGTTTTCTGTTACATTTTGTTTGCCGCCCCATGGTGTGCCTGCCTCTACCGTTCCAGCCGCCACATCAAGTCTCCTGCTACAGCCCATTTTGCTATCGAGAGACACTGAGACCGACTGCCCCTGTGAGGTTGTAAAGGAAACCTCTTTTCTATCTCTTCTGCCAGCCCACTCACCATTACCCACGTGGAGAGAGAGGTGGCTGAGCTAGCACCAGACTGTCCCCTGCAGCCCCAGGGAAACTATTGCATCTG
This sequence comes from Cyanoderma ruficeps, assembly GCA_008694505.1. Taxonomy (NCBI): domain Eukaryota; kingdom Metazoa; phylum Chordata; class Aves; order Passeriformes; family Timaliidae; genus Cyanoderma; species Cyanoderma ruficeps. The sequence continues at coordinate 85,289 of VZDJ01000395.1, forward strand.
CCCTGCCTGGCCAGGAGTCAACAGCGCCCCTGCTGGCTGTGACCATAACTACACCAAAAGGGAAAATGCTTGACAGCCAAGACATGACTGTTGTTGGGTTTCTGGTTGTAGTGGTTTCATGTTCACTTCTGTTTCTGTTTGATAAATTTAGTGTAGTGGTCTTTGTGTTTACTCTCTTTTTCCCCTGTGAGATAGGATCAGGAGAAGTAAAGCAAGCCCAGGCTTAAAGATAAACAAATAGATTTATTAGCACACACAAAAAGAAGAAGGATCAAAAAAATGAAACTTCCAAAACACTTCTCTTCCCACCACAAAGTGTTAACATTCCCACAAACAATGTAAAGAGGCAAAACTCAGAACTCTAGGTCAGTGCCATCTATAAAATAGTCTTTCATTCAGTCTTTGAGAGAGAGAAGTCTCTCCTGATTTGTTCTGGTAACTTTCCACAAGAGAAACAGTCTGCTTGTGGCTTTTAACTCCCACGAAAGCAGCCTGCCTGGGAACTTCTGCAGTTGTGGACCTCCTATATCACGTAGCCTTTCCCATGACTACATTTGGGCCATGGACTTGCACATACTGGGGTGTCACCTTTTAAAGATGAACCACTCCAAAGGCAAAGGATTCTTCATCTCTGGGAACAGAGATGTCTTCTTACTTCTTCAGTGTCTCAAAGGGCTTCTTCTCATCTCTCTCTGTTCAAACATCTCATGGGATCACCAGATCACAGTTTCTAATTCAATATTCACTCAGTAAATCACAGAAACCTTTGCTCAAAATCCATAAATCCATTATTTATCTCCCCAATTCATATTGCCCATGATTTAAAGGAATACTCTTGTTGCCTGAGTTTTCTGTCTTTTGTCTTTCTGTAGAACTTTCACACGTAGCCTGATGTAAATAATGTCTATTCTTAGAATGTTTACATACTTCTCCTGTGAGAGAAGAAATGATTGATGGTGGTATCCGCCATCCAGGTCGAAGGGGTGGTGACCTATGTAGCCAATCTCTTGACCTCTGTACATATCTATAAATATTGGAGTCAAAATAAAGATTAGGAGAGAGTTTTCTAGCAACTGCTGCCTCCTGAGTCTCTCTTGAGTGTTCCTAAATTGGGACACACCCAGCTTCGCCCCGCGACATACTCTAGCATATTCATATTACAGTCTGTTACCACAACTCATAGGAGATTTTCAGCCTAGGACCAAGGCAACTTATCATCTCTTCCTCACTTAGGATACAACTTCTCTTTCACTGACCCTGGTGTCTTCATACTGTCTCTTTAAATATCTCCCACTCTGACCTTTCCTCTCCCTCAAGAAGGTTAAGGCTTTGGAAGTTTTCATCTGTGCTTGGAAAGAGTTAAATCTGCTCAGGCCTGCAGTGATCATGTGATCTCTGCCAGGCAGCAGCCTCTCCGGCTATTTGATCTCTCAGAGCAGCCAGGCTTTCTCCCTTCCTTTCCTCTATGCCCAGGAGTCACCGGAGGTGGGGGCAGGGAACCCTGCCCACTCCTCGGTGATAATCGGGGCAAGCTCGGCCCAACCAAGCCCATAGCTGTTACCAAGGGGCCCGGCAGACATTCCTTCCTGGCGAGGCTGGTCTGGGCCACCGAGGTAGGCTTTGATACTAGCTGATGTTAAGCTGTAGCCTCCCCCTCCCCTGCCAGGAGCCGATGGAGCCCAGCCAGGCCTTGGGCCAGCTCCCCTGCCTAACAGGGGGAGTGGTGGGGCCCGGCTGGCCTGGGCCTGGAGGCACGGCCAGGCCCTGAGCCAACTGCCCCCCCCCCCCCCCCCNAGGAGGAGGAAGCAGCAGGGACCAAGCCAGCCTGGACGGCTCCTCAAAGCGGCTGCTGGGGTCGGTTGTTACCTCCTCTTCTGGCCAGAAGGAAAAGGGCTGGTTGGGACAAAATCAGGATTTATATGGGTACTTCCCAAAGTCGCATTCAGCGTCCTCAGTGGTCAAACTATATGCCAGTATCTAAAAATGGTCTCTGATAGGCACCTGTCCCTTCTAAAACAATTCCAAGGTCCTGACTGGGTGTCTTGGTTTAGAAAGACAGGTATCTGCCAGGGAAACTGGGGTTCCCCTTAGAATAGAGAATGTAAACCCCTCACTCCCCGCCAAATTATAATTTTGCAATTAAGGGCTCTCAGGCAAAGATTTGGGAATAGGAATAACAGTTCTTTACTAAGAATATCAATAATACAAATGTGGTAGAAAAACAAAACCACCCCACCAAACCAGCAAACAAAAAAACAACGATTTTGGAAAGCCCTAACAAAGTCAGAGCTACAACCTGATGCCCTGTTGGTCAGGGTGTTGTAAGCAGTCCAAATGTAAGTCCTCCTGGAGTGGCAGATGTGGTTCTGTTGAGGTAGAGATGATCCTGTAGCCAAAAGGGTCCAGAAGTGGTGAGACGGGTTCAGTCTTCCTCCGGTAATCGGGTGAAGCAAGAAGGGCGTCCTGGTTCGAGTCCCAGTTTTATCCAGGTAGGAACGGTTGGCTCCCCCCACTGGGTGGAGCATCTCACAATAGGATGATGGAATGTGGGTATATTTTGGGAAAGGGGAACAGCTTGGGGAAGAAAACAGCCTGGTATTAACCATTGGGCCATTATCAAAAGGCACCCGCCCTCCTCCCTCCAGAGTAAACAAGAGATAAAGAGGAACAACCCCCCAACTGTTTTTAGCAGATGAAAAATAGAATACACAATTTAGGCTCCACAACTCAAGACACAGGGCAATATTCCATATTCCTCTTTAACTAAAAACCAAACTGTGTTAACCCATGACACTGGTTTTGTTTGTTGTTGCTGCCATTGTGGTTGTTTGTTTTCCTTGTAATACATATATATATATATATTAGTAAAGAATTGTTATTCCTTTTCCCATATATTTGCCTGAAAGCCCTGTAAATTCAAAGTTATGATCATTTGGAGGGAAGGTGGTCACATTTTCTATTCCAAGGGAGGTTTCCACCTTCCTTGGCAGACACCTGTCTTTCAAACTAGGACACACACACCCCCCATCCCCCCTTAGATAGGAACTAAACTTTTTTAATGAAAATGTGTCTCAAAGAACTGGTTTTCAACCTTGGCTCCCAGAGAATCTAACCTTGGACCTGCAGGGCTTAGAGCCACTGGGGAATTTATTTTGTCTTTCTGTCTAATAGAGTAGGTAAAATGGTAGCTACGAATACTATAATAGGCTAGAGAACTAAAAATACATATGTGTAAAGAATATAAAGACTATATAAAAAAGCAAAAAAGGCAAAAAATCAATTTGGCATCAACAGCAAACCATGACTTAGGTAACCAAATATCCCAGTTTGGGCAGGACTATCTTTTTCTATTGGAATGCAGGATTTTTCTTGTTTTTTCTCTGTTCAAACTTTATTCCTTTATGCTTCATGTCTCTCCCCATCCTTCTGCATCACTCACCAGGTGCAACCTGCTCCCTGAGCAAAAACAACCCCCATGGATGGGTTTGTCTTTGCTCAAGGTAGAATTAATTCAAACAGACTTTCCTAACATACCTCTCATATCCACCACCAGAACCTTATCTCCATCTGTTGTATGCAGGAGTTCAGATTGGGCAGGGCCAGCTTGATTGGTGGAACCTCTGGTGTTTACTAAGCAGGTAGCCTTTGCTAAATGCAGCTCCCAGTTTTTAAAAGTCCCCCTGCCCAGTGCCTTCAAGGTGGTTTTAGGCAGGCCATTGTATGGCTCAACTTTCCCAGCATCTGGTGCATGCTAAGGAATGTGGTACACCTACTCAATGCCATGCTCTCTAGCCCAGGTGTTTATAAGGCTGTTCTTGAAATGAGTCCCATTGTTGGACTCAATTCTCAGGAGTACCATGCCTCCAAAGGACCTGCTTTTCAAGGCCCAGGATGGTGTTCCAGGCATCAGCATGAGACACAGGGTAAGTCTCCAACCATCCTGTGGTGTCATCTGCCATTGTGAGTACGTAGCGCTTGCCTTGGTGGGTTTGAGGCAGTGTGATGTAACATCTGCCAGGCCTCCCCATACTTATATTTGGACCACTGCCCACCATACCACAGGGGCTTCATCTGCTTGGCCTGCTTGATCACAGTGCACATCTCATGGTCATGGATAACCTGAGAAATATTGTCCATGGTTAGATCCACCCCTTGGTCTCGTGCCCACTTATAGGTGGCATCTCTGCCCTGATGGCCTGAAGCATCATGGGCCCATTGAGCTAGCAACAACTCTCCCTTGGGTTGCCAGTCCAAGTCTCTCTGTGACACCACTATTTTTGCCGCCTGATCTACCTGTTCATTGTTTCGGTGTTCCTCATTAGGCCTATTCTTGGGGACATGGGCATCTACATGACAGACTTTCACAGGTAGCTTCTCTACCTGAGTGGCAATGTCATTCTATTCATCAGCAGGCCAGATTGGTTTCCCCTATGCTGCCAGTTGGACTTTTTCCACCTTTCCAGCCAACCCCCCAAAGCACTGGCTACCACTCACGAATCAGTGTAAAGGCAGAGTTTTGGCCACTTCTCTCTTTCAGCAATGTCCAGGGCTAGTTGAAGGGCTTTGAGTTCAGTGAGTTGTCTTGGTCCACCTTCTCCTTCCATAGCTTGTGTGACCTACCACATGGGGCTCCATACGGCTGCCTTCCATTTTTGATTTGTCCCTACAATGCGACAGAAACTGTTAGTGAAAAGAGCATAGTGTGTTTCTTCTGCTGGCAGTTGGTTGTACAGTGGATCTTCCTGAGCATGTGTCACCTTCTCCTCTTCATTCCTCAGACCAAAGTTTTCACCTTCAGGCCAATTTGTGAATATTTCCAAAATCCCAGGGTAATTCGGGTTTCCAATACGGGCATGCTGTGTGATGAGGGCAATCCATTTGCTCCATGTAGCATTGGCGGTGTGGTGAGAAGAGGAAACCTTTAAACATCCTCCCCAGCACTGGTAGTGGGGGTGCCAGGAAGAGTTGTGCTTCCATGCTAATCACTTCCGAGGCGGCTTGAACTCCTTCATAGGCTGCCCAGATTTCCTTCTCTGTTGGGGTGTAGTTGGCTCCAGACCCTCTGTAACTTCAACTCCAGAATCCCATTGGCCGGCCTCGAGTTTCCCCAGGCACCTTCTGCCAAAGGCTCCAGGACAGACCATCGCTCACAACAAAGCATTCTTCACTTCTGGTCCTGTCCTGACTGGGCCAAAGGCTACTGCATAAGTGATCTCATTGATCTGGGAAGAGGCTTGTTGCTGTTCAGGACCCCAGTTGAAATTGTTCTTTTTGCGGGTAACCAGGTAGAGAGGGCTAATGATCTGACTGTACTTGGGTATGTGCATCCTCCAGAAATCTATGGTGCCTAGGAAAGCTTGAGTTTCCTTTCTGTTGGTCGGTGGAGACATCACTGCAATCTTATTGATGACCTTGGTGGGAATCTGATGACGTCCATCTTGCCACTTTACTCCCAGAAAGTGGATTTCTCAGGCAGGTCCCTTAACTTTACTCTTTTTGATGGCAAAGCTGGCTTCCAGGAGAATCTGGATGATCTTCTTTCCTTTCTCAAATACTTTTGTTGTTGTGTTCCCCAGTACAATGATGCCATCTATGTACTGCAAATGTTCTTGAGCATTTTCCAGTGCAGTCTGGATCAGTCCACGGCAAATAGTGGGACTGTGCTTCTATTACCAAAAAATTCAGTAAAATAAAAAGAAACTCCTTAACACCAATGTTGCATTAAGAAGCAGGCATTCTTTACTCAGCCACATTCATGGGGGGATAGCTCCTCCCAAAGCCATGCATGCTGAGTACAGGAATTTTCTGTTTATATATTGTATTCTATATACATATTCATAGATTGTCCCAGACTAAACATACATACAAGAATCATTTCCCTGAAATCATTAACATATTTCTCCTCCCCTTTACCCATGTGTTCTGTCCTGGGGGTCTCTCTGGTGGCCTCTGGTGGTCGTGGACCCCAGTGTTCCAGGTGACCTGGCTGAGTTGGCAGGACACTGAGGCTGGTGAACTTCCAGTTCTCCTTCTTACAAAATGGGCATTCTGCAGTTTCCATAGGCCAGTAGTTTTGGAGAACAAGCATTGTGTTATCTCATCAGGTGTAGGTCATTTATCATTTGATAACATTCCCCCCCTTTGAGGCTTGTGAAGCTTGTCTTTGCAAGCCTTCACAAGTCTCACTTTGGCTTTTTACTAACATCGTATAAGTTCTTCATGTTGCATTTGCAGTCAAGGTTTTTATGAAGCTTAAAGCAAGTATCATCATCACAATTATTGCTATCCTCACAATTATACTTTGCAAAAGTGAGGCTAACCAACCAGTCAGAGAAAATCCAAATCCTTTACATATTTTGTTTAACCAGCTACTTTGTAATCCTGCCCTTAAATGCAGCGACAGATTTTATCCTCTCAATCTGATCATCCAATTCAGCAGTCACATTCAGAATGTACACACAAGCCTTGTTGTTAAAATTCAAGTATCCACATACTCCATGTTCATGTAGCAGCAATAGGTCTAAAGCAAATCTGTTTTGTACGGTCATTTTAATTGTGCTTGCAATTGTTCATTTATTTCAATGAACCCCAATTGAATTGCATTTGGTAGTTTCCCTTTGCAGAGTCAAATTGTGTGCAGTTAGTCTATTTCTGAAGGTAGATTTTTGTGAAGATGGGTTGTAAAATCCATCGTACTATGGTTCCTGTACTGGGATGTTTCCAAGTTTCATCATGTTTCACTTTTCCCCATAGTCGGGTTCCCAGTGGTGACTCCTTCCACAAGGGACATAACATTAATACTCCCAATGTCCATTGTACTCTTGATTCTCCCAAGGGCAAATGTGTAGTCCAAATTCCATTACTTCCTACCCATACTGTGTGTCCTAATGATTTTACTGTGTCCTGCTGACAGTCTACGTCTCCAAGTCTTGTTGTTTGTTAGGTGAGATCAGGTGTCATTAAGGTAGAATATTTTCTACAAACACATCCTAACCTTAGAGCTTGAGCCACAGTCATGAGCCGCTGTACCTCAGGATTCTTACTAGTACAAGTGTATACTTGAGTGCAATTCCATTTTTCCTTTGCCCTTGGATCCTTTTGCCTTGACTTTATTAAATCAGGATATTTTATACCAACCTGTAAGGGGTCTTCTGGGAGGCCTGGATTCCTTTCCCACCCCCAACACCACTGAACTGGATGGATATATTCCCATTGTTCTGTTTGAGGTCTGTTGCATATTTCCGGTATTTCACATCCCCAAGGGGTATTAGTGCAGTCTGTCGGCCGATAAATATTTCCTGAGGTGTCCTGGGTTTGCCTTTAATTGAATTTTTGGTGAGGAGAAAAGAGTCAGCCATGGAAGTGACTTTCCCTGTGTAGAACATTACAGCTTCCTCCGTAGCTGACAGACCAATTAGCCAATTACAGAAGCTAGAACAGCCTCTATGAATACCATATTCAAGAAAGGAGAAACCATGAAAAGGTCTCTCTTACTTCCTCCTGTCTGCAAAAGAGTGGAGGCCCCCTCCCACCCTTCCTGGTAAGCCGGGCCTGGCCTGTGCACCCAGCTGTCAGGCAGGGGGGGAGGGGAAGCCATTGACACACACCCCCCCACCCCCCCACCCCCCCGCCCCCGCACAGCGCTGGGCTGGCCGCTGAAGCCATCTCAGTGCCAGGAGACACCATGCAGCTGAGACTAGAGATGGCTTTGCAGTCTGCGCAGGAAGTGGCCCCACGGCTGGAACTGACAGTGGCTGGGGCCGGAAAGCAGCTATGCGGCCAGAGTGGCCGCTGCCATCCTAGCCCAGCCATCGAGAGACTTTGTGTGCCTGTCTGCTTCTAATCTATTGCATTGCAGACAAAAGGACAGAAAACAGCAGCAGGTGTGGTTTGTGCAGTGCCAGGGAAGATCACATGACCAGCAGCAAGAGGCAGAGTACACAATTCCTTGATGCAGCGCCTGAGCAAGATTAACCCTTTCAGCAATGAAACATTCCACTTGAGAACAAGATAAAATCTGTGAACGCCAATCTTCTCCCAAGTCAGAGGAAAGGAAAGGTGAAGGCATGAAGAAAACAACATGGAGACACCAAGGTCAGCAGAGGAGGGGCTGAAGCCCAGAGGAAAGAAGGGGAGGAGATGAAAACCTTTTGCAAGCCATGGTGATGGACTGTGATACACTAGACTATTTCCCTATAATTCATAAAGTGCATGGGGGGATGTAGCGTTCATTCACAATCAAGAAGAGAGCTGAAAAATATAGATGTTGAAAAAGCTGTGATCTGACTTGAACAGAGACAGAAGGGAACCTTCGCTTTCAGAGACAAGAGTAGAATTTTGGCTCATCCTTAAATTATGCCTTATTGGCCAAAATGGCCCTCAAGAGCAGTTGTGGGAAAAGCTATAGATTCATGGGAGGGATTTTCATGTGCAAACAGATTTTTTCTGGGTGGACTGTTGGCTGTGAACTTAAAACCATGAAGAGACTGTTTCCTGTAGCATGGCAAAAGAGACTTCTATCCCTAAATGAACTTGAAGAAAGATTCTTTTTAGAAGTGGTAAACTAACTGATAATCCCAGGTTTTGTCTCTGTGTTGTCGATGGGGAAGAAAGAAGGGCTTGGGGTGAAGCATTAGTTTTGAAAATTTAAGGAACTAGTAAATCATGAAGCCTGTCAAACTGCTGAGTAATCAATGGCCTGTGTTATCAGCGGACACAGACTGACTTCCTCTAGTAAGCAGAAGAATATACATCCCACAACAGAAGGAAGTACATCCTTCCCTAATCAATAAGCTGCAAAAACACAATACGAACAGTGCTAGAAAACAGGATCCAGCAGTCACGTAACACTAAGAGGTTAAAAAGTCAAAGCGAGGAAGACCCATCTTACTTCATCATTTTGAGACCCCCACCCCATAAAAGGACCACCGACCCATTTCAAAGAACAAACTGCGCATGCTTAATAGCTTTTTTACTAATTACCATACGAAGCGGGGAATGGGATGTACAGAGTCATGAATATGCATTTGTGTTTTGGGTATTCAGTATTCTTGTACATAAAAGACCCTGTGATCGTTTGTAAAATTGCGCGTGTGTATTTGGGAGCTATCCCCCACGCTGCCCGGCGTCGTAATAAACATACACTTTCTAACTTTAAACTGTTAGAGAGTCTTTGTCCGTCTTTGTGGATATCGGTGTTAGATCAATATCCATATTTTTTTAATAAATCATTTTGGCGAGCCAGGCAGGAGGCTGCTCTTTCTGGCCGAGGGGGCCATCGGGGTCCGGGACCCCTCCGGGCGCCCACCCAGAATTTTCTGGGAAGAGGGCTCCCACGGCCCCGCTGACACCCCCGGGGAAAGACCAGAGCCTGCTGGAACTACGGACAAAAGGTATGTTTAAAGAAAAATATTGGAAGGAGGTACCTTTGAATAGAGGCAGCTTGTAAGTCATAAGAGACGTCTTATGCAAAGCAGAGGCCTGACTTGGTTTTGGAAACTCCGCGGAGTCTTGTGAATGGTTGGTTTTGTTCCAGGTAAAGCTGGGAACTCGTGGCTGCGTCTCCAGTCGGGGGGAGGGCAGCGGCGGCAGCCGGGCCGCCGGTTTTGTTGGTTTTAGGAGCAGTGGTTGCTCCGATTTCGGTTTGTCATTTAAAAGTGCACCTTGGTAATCCATAATCTGAAGGGCTAGCCTAAGTTTTGAGAAGGGAAAAGTCCCATTATGAGTCGTGGTCCCACGCGCCGGATGTGTGTGTGTATTGTGGACGAATCCGTGTCTGTTTAGTGGTCTCGGGGTTTAGTGATTGTGTGTGCTTAAATGAAGAAAAGAATCATTTGTGTACCGTATGTGTTGTGATTTGTAAAAGTTTGTGTTGTAAGCGCTTAGTTTGTGTGATCTTGAAGTGTGCTACTAACCTTTGTAAGTGTTTTTAAAAAAGTTTTGCAAGTTTAGAGTTGTGAATGGTTTTTAAAATCCCCGCCAGAATCAGCGGAGAGATAGCTTTGTTTAAGAAGGCGGAAGAATTTGTTGTGTTTAGCTGTGAATTAAATTGTGTAATTTAGACTGTGTGTGAGCCACAGAGTTTTGACTGGTGAGGAGAATTCTTTTTCGTATGTGTGTGTTGAAGCTGTTTATTTTGTGTTTTAAAGGAGCAAGAAACGCAAAAAGGTTTTTTTCTCTCCCTCCTTAAAACTACAGTAATTCAATCAGAATCTAAGTTACCGTGGTAACCAGGCAGAGAAACAGAATTTGTAGCCCTAGGCTGTGTCTTTAAGCCCTTTGTAAAATATTATATAGAAGGCCATATGCAGTTCAAGAAAGAACAACACCCATGTAAGTAGGGGAAGAAACCCTACAGAAGTATATGGTGGCCTTAAACAGACAACTTAAAGAGATTGAGAAATATGTGGCTGGAACTCAAAACAAAGAATTAAATGGGCCAGTACGTGATATACAACCTGGAGATTATGTATATGTTAAGTCTTTTGCAGAAAAGACCTTGGAACCTCAATAGGAAGGACCATTCCAGGTGCTTCTTACTACCTTCACTGCAATTAAGATCAAAGAACAGAAGGCTTGGATCCATCACTCCTGAGTGAAGAAAGCCCCAGAAGGAATCTGGAAAATCACACCAGGCGATAATGAACTGAAGCAGAAGCTCACTCAAAACCACGAATAGATGGACTAATAGTTATTATGGACATTATGTAAAAATTGTAATTATTGTAGTAATTGCCTTAACCACAACAGGTGTCAACGCAATACCACGTAGGTACAATGTAACTGAAATAAACAGGTGCCAAGGGAGAGCTTATGATGCTTATTCTCGTAAAGCTTTAAATAAGATGCTAAAAGTCACAAATGCAAGCTTGTAAGAAGGAAGAAATGTTTGGGGATGCAAGTATGCATTTGTATAAGATGGGTTCCACGAGGCTTACCAGCCACCCATGAGACCCATCCGAATTAGCCCTGAATGCTGTGACAGATGCTTGAGTAAATGTCCTCAGTTTAGACCCAAAATAAAGAGGTGTAACAATACACCATGACACAGAGACCATCAAAGAAGTTTTGCAACTGGTATACTAAATACCTTAGTCTACCCTATAGTTGTGTTGCTTATTTTAGTTAGTATAAGTTTAGTTTTATCTGTTATAAAACTTGTTTAGAACTAGAAAATGCTACAACGAGTAGCAGTCTTAACTTCACTATCAAAGGTGTATGGCTTGGTCTTGAGAGACACTAGCTGTACGGCTTAGATAGATAAGAAAGACTCTATATATTGAGTAAAAGAATTTACTCACTTTAAAGAAGAAGTGGGGAATGAAGCATTAGTTTTGAAAATTTAAGGAACTAGTAAATCATGAAGCCTGTCAAACTGCTGAGTAATCAATGGCCTGTGTTATCAGCGGACACAAACTGACTTCCTCTGGTAAGCAGAAGAATATACATCCCACTACAGAAGGAAGTACATCCTTCCCTAATCAATAAGCTGCAAAAACACAATACGAACAGTGCTAGAAAACAGGATCCAGCAGTCATGTAACACAAGAGGTTAAAAAGTCAAAGCGAGGAAGACCCATCTTACTTCATCATTTTGAGACCCCGCCCCATGAAAAGACCACCGACCCATTTCAAAGAACAAACTACGCATGCTTAATAGCTTTTTGGCTAATTACCATACGAAGCGAGGAATGGGATGTACCAGAGTCATGAATATGCATTTGTGTTTTGGGTATTCAATATTCTTGTACATAAAAAGACCCTGTGATCACCTGTGAATTGCGCGTGTGTATTTGGGAGCTATCCCCCACGCTGCCCGGCGTCGTAATAAACATACACTTTCTAACTTTAAACTGTTAGAGAGTCTTTGTCCGTCTTTGTGGATATCGGTGTTAGATCAATATCCATATTTTTTTAATAAATCATTTTGGCGAGCCAGGCAGGAGCTGCTCTCTCTGGCCGAGAGGGCCACCGGGGTCTGGGACCCCTCCGGGCGCCCACCCAGAATTTCCTGGGAGGAGAGCTCCCACGGCCCCGCTGACACCCCCGGGGAAAGACCAGAGCCTGCTGGAACTATGGACAAAAGCTATGTTTAAAGAAAATATTGGAAGGAGGTACCTTTGAATAGAGGCAGCTTGTAAGTCATAAGAGACGTCTTATGCAAAGCAGAGGCCTGACTTGGTTTTGGAAACTCCGCGGAGTCTTGTGAATGGTTGGTTTTGTTCCAGGTAAAGCTGGGAACTCGTGGCTGCGTCTCCAGTCGGGGGGAGGGCAGCGGCGGCAGCCGGGCCGCCGGTTTTGTTGGTTTTAGGAGCAGTGGTTGCTCCGATTTCGGTTTGTCATTTAAAAGTGCACCTTGGTAATCCATAATCTGAAGGGCTAGCCTAAGTTTTGAGAAGGGAAAAGTCCCATTATGAGTCGTGGTCCCACGCGCCGGATGTGTGTGTGTATTGTGGACGAATCCGTGTCTGTTTAGTGGTCTCGGGGTTTAGTGATTGTGTGTGCTTAAATGAAGAAAAGAATCATTTGTGTACCGTATGTGTTGTGATTTGTAAAAGTTTGTGTTGTAAGCGCTTAGTTTGTGTGATCTTGAAGTGTGCTACTAACCTTTGTAAGTGTTTTTAAAAAAGTTTTGCAAGTTTAGAGTTGTGAATGGTTTTTAAAATCCCCGCCAGAATCAGCGGAGAGATAGCTTTGTTTAAGAAGGCGGAAGAATTTGTTGTGTTTAGCTGTGAATTAAATTGTGTAATTTAGACTGTGTGTGAGCCACAGAGTTTTGACTGGTGAGGAGAATTCTTTTTCGTATGTGTGTGTTGAAGCTGTTTATTTTGTGTTTTAAAGGAGCAAGAAACGCAAAAAGGTTTTTTTCTCTCCCTCCTTAAAACTACAGTAATTCAATCAGAATCTAAGTTACCGTGGTAACCAGGCAGAGAAACAGAATTTGTAGCCCTAGGCTGTGTCTTTAAGCCCTTTGTAAAATATTATATAGAAGGCCATATGCAGTTCAAGAAAGAACAACACCCATGTAAGTAGGGGAAGAAACCCTACAGAAGTATATGGTGGCCTTAAACAGACAACTTAAAGAGATTGAGAAATATGTGGCTGGAACTCAAAACAAAGAATTAAATGGGCCAGTACGTGATATACAACCTGGAGATTATGTATATGTTAAGTCTTTTGCAGAAAAGACCTTGGAACCTCAATAGGAAGGACCATTCCAGGTGCTTCTTACTACCTTCACTGCAATTAAGATCAAAGAACAGAAGGCTTGGATCCATCACTCCTGAGTGAAGAAAGCCCCAGAAGGAATCTGGAAAATCACACCAGGCGATAATGAACTGAAGCAGAAGCTCACTCAAAACCACGAATAGATGGACTAATAGTTATTATGGACATTATGTAAAAATTGTAATTATTGTAGTAATTGCCTTAACCACAACAGGTGTCAACGCAATACCACGTAGGTACAATGTAACTGAAATAAACAGGTGCCAAGGGAGAGCTTATGATGCTTATTCTCGTAAAGCTTTAAATAAGATGCTAAAAGTCACAAATGCAAGCTTGTAAGAAGGAAGAAATGTTTGGGGATGCAAGTATGCATTTGTATAAGATGGGTTCCACGAGGCTTACCAGCCACCCATGAGACCCATCCGAATTAGCCCTGAATGCTGTGACAGATGCTTGAGTAAATGTCCTCAGTTTAGACCCAAAATAAAGAGGTGTAACAATACACCATGACACAGAGACCATCAAAGAAGTTTTGCAACTGGTATACTAAATACCTTAGTCTACCCTATAGTTGTGTTGCTTATTTTAGTTAGTATAAGTTTAGTTTTATCTGTTATAAAACTTGTTTAGAACTAGAAAATGCTACAACGAGTAGCAGTCTTAACTTCACTATCAAAGGTGTATGGCTTGGTCTTGAGAGACACTAGCTGTACGGCTTAGATAGATAAGAAAGACTCTATATATTGAGTAAAAGAATTTACTCACTTTAAAGAAGAAGTGGGGAATGAAGCATTAGTTTTGAAAATTTAAGGAACTAGTAAATCATGAAGCCTGTCAAACTGCTGAGTAATCAATGGCCTGTGTTATCAGCGGACACAAACTGACTTCCTCTGGTAAGCAGAAGAATATACATCCCACTACAGAAGGAAGTACATCCTTCCCTAATCAATAAGCTGCAAAAACACAATACGAACAGTGCTAGAAAACAGGATCCAGCAGTCATGTAACACAAGAGGTTAAAAAGTCAAAGCGAGGAAGACCCATCTTACTTCATCATTTTGAGACCCCGCCCCATGAAAAGACCACCGACCCATTTCAAAGAACAAACTACGCATGCTTAATAGCTTTTTGGCTAATTACCATACGAAGCGAGGAATGGGATGTACCAGAGTCATGAATATGCATTTGTGTTTTGGGTATTCAATATTCTTGTACATAAAAAGACCCTGTGATCACCTGTGAATTGCGCGTGTGTATTTGGGAGCTATCCCCCACGCTGCCCGGCGTCGTAATAAACATACACTTTCTAACTTTAAACTGTTAGAGAGTCTTTGTCCGTCTTTGTGGATATCGGTGTTAGATCAATATCCATATTTTTTTTAATAAATCAGGGGGAGAAAAGTGTTCTAAAGGTTTTTTTAGTTCTTATCATTCTCCTTTTAGTTCTGTTAATAATGTTTTCTTTATACTCTTTAAAGCTTTGAGCCTGCTTTGTTCTTTCTCCTAATCCTTATCTCAACCCCATGAGCTTTAGTTCAACTGGTTTCTTCCCTTCCTCTGCTCCAATTATAGCAAAGGAAGATTGTAGTGATGCACCCCACACCCCCAGCAGGTGCTTCCAAATAGGGAAAGAGGTTCAGTTTACCTTTAGACATATTAGGAAGTTTACCTAGAAACTTCCATACCTTGCTGACAGAGATTAGCTCAGTGCCAGCACAGGGGCATGGATTGGGCTCTGAGAGTGCAACTCAAAACCCCTTGGTGATCTTATTGGCTGCAAGCCAGGTTATCCCTCCTAAAACATTCAGTATTTAAGAAAGAGCACAAAAGGAAGTAAAGGCTTTTTGGAGGTGTCTTAGCAAGGTGCAAGAGGCTTTCTCAGGCACCTGTGTGCGGCTTTATAATTTTGTTTTCTGTAACGTTTGTTATTTTATTTTGTTATTTTTACTTATTAAACCTTTTGATTTACAAAACACCTTCAAAGAGCAGTCTCGCTCAAATTAATTATAGCCACTTCTCTGCCAGGCTGGCCCTCAGAAGTGTGGGTCAAACCCATAGAAGATGATTTTCGTTGTGCACTAGCATTTCGCCAGCGGTCAACCCACTACATTAATGCGTGCATTGGCCAGGAAGGGTGAGCATAGATGCCTTCCAAGCAGCTGACCTGGGAAAATTGAACCAAATCCCATACATGAGGTTATTTCCAGATCTGTTTTTGAGATATTACAATTCTCAACAGTATCATTCTTATGTGTCCATTGTAAGGAATATTCTCCTTCCATCCCTGTCCAATTGGCATGGGTGCTATTTCCTTCCCACATGTGTTCCCAAATTTTTGTCAAATAGCTGACTAAAGCTCCCCACGGAACTGGATTTTCTGCAGAGGTTGGTGTTGGCTAACAAGCTGTTATAGAGGTTACATTATGTAATCTGCCAAAATCTTGCACTAGCTTTAAGATCACATTTCCCTTCCCAGAGATTAACAACATAGTCATTATTATAATTATGCAATTATTTATCATCTTCATTTAGATCCAATAAATAATATTCCCCCCAAAAATCATATCCTATACCTAAAACAATAGGATTTATATACAACCCTCCCCTCCACGAGGTTAATTAATCTTGTTTCTGCTTTGTTTAATGTGTGGTTGCTGGATTTACTCACGTGTGATGGACCCAGGGTTCGATTCTTTCTACCTTAAGTGCTGTGTAGGTTATCAGGAGGACTTGAAAGGGTCCTTTCCTCTTTTCTTTCAAGGGTTCAGAGTTCCAGGTCTTTACATATATGAAGTCCCCAGGTTGGTATGGGTGAACGGGTGCATCCAAAGCAACTGGTCCCGATAGGGTTATAAACCAATGGAGTCCAGCTAGAGCTTTTCCTAAAGAAATTAAGTACAGATTTAAATTTGTTTCTCCCCTGAATGAATTTCTCTGGGAATAGATGGTGTTCAATATGGCTATCTGTACAGCAATTCATAGGCACTTTGGTTTTTGACCTCAGCTGAATTCTGACTCACAAAAGAGCCAGAAGGAGGGTCTGTAGCCATTTTAAGGAAACTTCTTGGCACATTTTGCTAATTTCTCATTTTAAAGTCTGATTCATTCTTTCCACTTTCCCACTTGATTGTGGTCACCAAGGTGTGTGTAAGTCCCATTTTATATCTAGAGTTTTGCTCAGCTGTTGCACCACATCTGCTATGAAATGTGTGCCCCTATCTGAGGACATCCCAAGTGGCACCCCAAATCTCGATATGATTTCTTTAAGCATGATTTTTACCACTTCCCTAGTATTACTGGTGCGACAGGGAAAGGCTTCTGGCCATCTGGAAAATGTATCTACCAATACTAAAAGATACTTATACACGTTTTGCCTGGGTAATTCAGAGAAATCTATTTGCCCATAATCTCCAGGTGAATTTCTCTGTTTAATGTTCCAGGAGGTGGCCTCTTCCTATATATGGGATTGTTTTTTAAACAAATTGGACATTTCACTAGGATTGATTTTGCTATTTCAGTCATTCCTATGCTGAGTACAGAGCTTTGGAGGCTATATATCATGGACTCAATTCCCCAATGGGTTTTGTTGTGTCATTTTTCCATTATTTTTCTCATTACAGAAGTTGGAACTATAACCTGTTGGCTGTCTGTTAACCACCATCCCTCCTGATTCTTAGTGGCTTTTACTGTGTTTGCTAAGCACTGATCCTCACTGTCATAATTAGGTGTAAATTCAGAGATGTCAATTTGTCTTTGTGGTGCTAACACTAGGATGCCTTTTTCAGCTACTCCTTGAGCTGCTTTACCTGCCAATCAGTTTCCCACTATAAAATTAGTTTTTCCAGGTTGATGTGCTTTGGAATTCACCACTGCCACCTCCTTTGGTTTTTGAATGTCTTCCAAAAACTGTAAAATTTCTTCTTTGTGTTTAATAGCTGATCCTTGAGCTGATAGCAGTCCTCTCATAACTCCATGGGCATGAATTGCATCAAATGCATACCTAGAATGAGTCCAAATATTCACCCTTTTGCCTGCGGCCAAATTCAATGCTTGTTTTAGTGCTGTAATTTCTGCCTTTTGTGCAGACGTGTTAATTGGTAAATATTGAGCTTCCAATACTTCAGTAATGGTCACCACTGCATATCCTACCATCTGTTTTCCATCCTTCATGAAACTGCTCCCAACTGTGAATAATTCTAAATCAGGATTCTCTATTGGCTCATCTCACAAATCAGTTCTGCTGGAATATACCTGTTTGATCGTTTGGAGACAATCATGTGCTAGGGCTCCTTCATCTACTGCCTTTGGATGCAGAAACATGGCTGGATTTGTGGCTGCTGTCATCTTCAATTCCACATCATCCTGTTCCAAAAGCACAACTTGGTATTTGAGCCTCCTGCTGGGGGATAGCCAATGCCCCCCTTTTGCTCTAATATGGATACTACCATGTGAGGGACAAAAACAGTTATGTGCTGTCCAGTCGTGAGCTTCCTGGCCTCTTGGATCAGCAGAAAGGTTGCAGCAACCGCTTGCAAGCATCCTGGCCATCCTTTGCTCACGTTGTCCAGCTGTTTGGAGAAATAGCCCACAGGTCTCCTCCAGGTTCCCGACTTTTGCGTCAGGACTCCCAGGGATAAATCTTGCCTCTCATGTACAAACAGTTCAAAGGGCTTGGTTAAGTCAGGAAGCCCTAATGCAGGTGCTGTCATTAATGTCTTTTCAGTTCTCAGAAGGCAGTTTAGCACTCAGGAGTCTGTGGGGGTTTGGTGCTGCTTTCCAGCTAGCTCCGGCACCGAGCCCACATTTAAGGGGTACACCTTGGTACCTTTCCGTTCTTGTGGGTCTTGGCCTTGGGCAGAAGTGTGGCAATGGTGAGGAAGAAGAGAGGACTCACGTGGGTTTCAACTGGGTTTTATTCCACCCAGAGGGGGAACCCATGAAAAGTGAGTTTTCCCCTCTGTGTCTCACCTTAAGTACAGGGGTGGAGAAAGGGGTAGGGGACAGCCTAGAACCAATCCGGGGGNGGGGGGGGGGGGGAGTGACCCAGAACACAAAGGACAGACAGTAGAAAAATTCCATGCATAAAAAGGGGAGTGGGGAATCGAGAACCTGCCAAATCACTCTACAGCTTCACTAGAACTTCCCAGGCTTCAGGGCAGGGCTGCAGAGTGATGGACAGGAACCATAATTAAGGAAAAACCAAAAAGGGGTTTAACATGGGGATATGGGACAAACCATTGTACAGAAATTTTGGTAAACCCAAAATGCACACCACAACAGGAGTCCACACCAATTGTCCTTCCTTTGTTTCTTTTAGGGCTTCATAGAGAGGCTTCACTAAAAGTCCATAGTTTAATATCCACAACTGGAACCACCCGACCATTCCTAGAAAACTTTGTAATTCTCAGATGTCCTGAGGTTCTGGAGTTTGGCAGATTGGTTCCTTTCTGTCAAGGCCAAGAATTCTCTGCCCTTGAGTGATCTTGAAGCCCAAAAGGTTCACAGCTGTTTTTCTTATTTGAGCTTTTCTTTTTGTTAGTCTGTAACCATTCTGTCCCAGAAAGTTCAACAGACATGGTCATTTGCAAGCATTGGTTTTGGGTCTCCGCTGCCAGCAGAATGTCATCCACATACTATAAAACTGCTCCTTCAGTGTCATTTTTTCTCCATTGTTCTAATTCTTTTGCTAGTTGATTTCCAAATATTGTTGGGCTATTTTTAAATCCCTGCAGTAGAACGGTCCAGGTTAACTGAACTTTGCATCCAGAGATGGGACTTTCCTATTCAAAAGCAAATATTGCATGACTATTTTCCTCCAAGGGTATGCAGAAAAAGGCATCCTTGAGATTAATCACTATAAGCCATTTATATTCCCTTTTAGTGCAGTCAAAAGTGTGTACAGAATAACTACTACTGGATGAATATCTGGTACTATTTTATTAATGGTCCTTTGATGCTGTTGTACACTACAACGACACAAGACTCAAACCTCAGAAGGCTGAAAATTACTCCTTTATTTTTGGGATGTGTCTCCCTTTTTATACTATTCTACACAGACCAATTTGATTGGTGACAAGAAGACAAACCTCTTCAATCACATTGGTCAGACCAGAGGGAGATCAAGAAGAAGGCCCTCCTAGGGAAAGAATGTAAACATAGTACAGTTACAAAAACATGTCTCTTGTTTACAGAAAATTCCCTGGGAATTTCAGAAAACCAAAACAACTCAGGCACGAACCAAGGCTACAGTCCTTAAATCTTGCACTAACCTATATTCTCCATTTTGCTTTTTAACTGGTAATATCGGTGTGTTATATTCTGATTCACACTCTTTCCATAACCCATAATCTAAAATTTTTCTAGAAGCTTCTCCAGCCCCTTCCTTGCTTCCCACTAAATAGGATATTGTTTTTTCCCTTACTGGTTTAGCTTCAGGTTTTAGAGTAATTCTCACCAGTTTGGCCACTTTTGATCGTCCAGGCATTTCAGTTGCCCATACCAACGGGTTCACAGCATTCTCTACCTCCTCTGGGATTTCTTCCTATTCATTTGACTCCAGTAACATAAAAATCCTTGCCTCAATGGGTTTTGATTCTGGTGTTTGAATTTGTATTTCCCCATCCTGAAAAATTATTTGAGCATCCAGTTTTCCCAATAAATCTCTCCCCAGCAAGGGGACTGGACATTCAGGCATGTATAGAAACTGGTGAGTAATCCAATTCTTTCATGATTTAAATTTTGTGGATTATAAAAAGGACCAAATTTTGCTTTTCCCTATAGCACCAATTACATTTGCCACATCCCTACTAAGTTTCCCTTTGCATGTATTCAATATGGAATAAGTTGCTCCTGTGTCCACCAAAAATTCCACTACTTTTTCCCCAGCCTCAATGTAACCAAGGGTTCAGCTGGGGTAGAATCCTCCGGTCCCCTTCAATCTTCATTTTCTAATGTAACAGCCTGTAAGGCTGGGTCTAGTTTTCCAGCTTGTGGGCATTCTCACTTCCAGTGCCCCTTTTTCTTGCAGATTGCACACTGGTCTTACCCTAACCATTGTCGGGCAAATGGTGGGAGCCATCCTTGTTCCCCTCACCCAACCTCCCCTGTTGGCCAGTCCCTCAGTACCCTCCACAAGTTCCTTAGCCACCCCCAGAGTGACAAGCAGTTTGTCGTGTCTCGTTTTCCCTTCTAGCCTGCTGTAGTTCTTTTTCCCTATTCCTATTGTGCTATGCTTTCCATGTTTCATCTAACAACTTTCCTAGGTCACGCAACTCCGCTCCTTCCAGTTTCTGGAGTTTCTTTCTAATATCCCTGGCAGACTGCTCTATAAAGATAGTTGCTAACTGTACAGCCTCCTCTGGATTCTCGGGATCCAGATTAGTATATTTTCTGGCAGTCACCTTCAACCGTTCCATGAAAGTCGTGGGGGATTCACTACTGTCCTGCTTTACCTCATACAGTTTTGACCAGTTCATGGCTTTCAGTATAGCATGCTTTAAAGCAAACAATATCCACCTTTGATATCTTGTTAAACGATCTCAGGGCCCTGTAGCAGCATGGAGATCAATGCTGGTTGCTGTTACCTCTCCCCGAAAAGTGTCTCTTCTCAAGAAGCCATTGGGGGGGCACACAGGAAGTCACTCAAGTCCACACACACACACTCCAAGGCTAGCGCAGCAAAGAAAGACTGGAATTCTGTATAGAATTCCAGGAAGGTTTATTTTGCAGACTCACACTGAAGGGCCCAGAGACAGAAAGACCCAGATAAAAGGAATGTCCAGGGTTAAGTATGGGGGTCAGAGGCAAATTAGCCAATGGCCAATAGTCTGCTGGCACAGGAGTAGTACAAGGGCAGGGCAAAGGGCAATGACCTATAGGGGACATAAGGGCAGACCATCAGCAATACCACAACCAATGGGGAAACAGGGAAAGGAGAAACCTCCTTGAACCTGGGACATATATGAACAATAGAGGTGGGCAAAGCCCATGGGCCAATGGGAAAAGCAAAACTGAGGTAGATTAACATTGTGCTACAGAGCACTCTGGGGAGAAGCATTTTTCTTACCCTAAGCTATGAGGTTTTCTCAAAGCCTATGGTAGATTCTTCCAAAGCGTTGCCCTAGAAGTTTCCCTGACAGGCTTAGGGGCCTCCACAACTCCCCTGTTTATTTTTACTTAAAAGGCTTCTCCAATGGATTTCTACAGACACTTAAGCAATCAGGGAATCATAATTAAAATGATAAAAACTAATTACAACCCACAAAATCCCTTAACAAAAGATGAAACCCATCCTCTCAACCCCCATCATCCAAAAAGTTCATTGATTCAATCTGGGTTCTTCTCAACATTTAAGTCCTTTACTTGCTCCCTCAGCTTTTGGATGTTTGCATGGATAGATTCTGAGTGTGAAGAAAGGTTGAAGTAGTACATCCCTTCAAAGTCCTGGCAGCCATGTCCATGGGCGAGCAGTAAAAAGTCTATTGCTGCTCGGTTTTGCTGTGTTGCGTGCCTGGTAGTCTCAGTGTCACTAAGCAGGTCACTTAGTGCAGCAGAGGTAGCGCTTGTTTGCTTACTAAGCCAACACTCCAGGTGAGAAATCCCACCAAGAGCTTTAGCTGCGGTCACCCAAGGTAAAAATACAGAGACTGTGACTCTCCTTCATTCCAAATTCATTATTTTCATCAAATTCAGTATATGATCACTTTTGGCATGCCAATTTCCCTTTTTGTTACCAAATTTGAATTAAAATTATGTTTGGGGTGAGGGTAGTAAGCTGGCCAAGGCTACAGGGACCCCCTTGGAGGCACGATGGGATCCCAGCCAGTACTTGGTCTCCACAGATAAGAAACATCCCCTGGGGCAACACTTTGGGATGGAGTGAGGACAAAGAAAGTGTAGGACTGGTGTAATTGCACCAATTTGGAGAAATATAAATTTTGGTAAATGGTGTTACACCTTTCTATGGGTAGACCTAATAAGGTCAAGGTGGGTCAAGTGTTGGCCAGAAGGTTGATAATGAAATTGGATGAAGTAGTGAGCCTTGGAGGACCCCAACAAATCCAATTCTTGGGGTTCCTCTGGTGCTTGCAGTAGGGTCTTGATTCACTCATCCCAAGTGACTACTGGATTGGGTTTCTTATCCGTATGTGGGTATTTATTTGCTGCTAAAGGGATCCCTACCAGGCACGTCGACAGCAGGTTGTCTAAACTGCCCATGGACAGGCATAGATTGTCCTGTTGTAAACTCTTTGCTAGTGTGAGCCATATGTTCTGATTGGGCTGAGGGACGATCCGTGCACCAGCTGATGGAGAGGTGAGGAGCATCAAAAAACTTATATGGAGCAGTTGGAGGTTCCCTGCTACTGAAGACATGGCAGGAGACTTAGGGATGACGAGTTGATCTGTGAGTTTGAAAAAATGGGTTTTTAGACTTGTATAACATGAACAGCCTCTCATATCTTCCCATCCTGTTCCCTCAGTTTATACTAAGTAGAAGGGGTGTGGGAAGAAAGAGGGAATAACAGCATAACAAGCTAAAAAGACATAACAATATAACACTTTAAAGAGGGGTAACAGTGCAATACAATCTGCGAGTAAAATCCAACAGAGAATCTTATAATTTTATTTGGTGGAGCAGTGGAGGACCATCTTCCTTTTTGATGAATATCTGCATTTACTCTTCATTTCTTTCTTCTTCTCCATGCAGCCTGAGCCTGGTCTCTTTGCTCTCTTTGAGGTTCTGGAGAAGCATCTCTGGGTGCTGCATTTGGTGGTTTGATGTATGGCTTGATGTTCTTGACTGGAATCCACCTTGGGCCAGATACTGCAGATACACAAGCATACCTTCTCCCCCAGGTTATTAATGGAAAAGGGCCCATTATTTGCTTGGATTTGGAATCCTTGATCAGCACGGGTGGTTTCTCTGAGAGCTGAGCTCTGCTGGTGTTCGAGAAGTGCCTGACAATGGGAGGGTTTGGCTCCATAAATAAATTATTAAGAAAATTGATGACATAAAGAGCCTTACATAATCTTTCTATATTTGGTAGTGTTTCAAACCCTCCCTGGTGCTGATCAAGGATTCTCTTGAGGGTGTGGTGAGCCTTCTTTACCATAGATTGTCCCATTGGGGAATGGGGTATGCCGGTGGTGTGCTTCACCTCCCACTGACTTAGGAACTGCTTGAATTTTTTGGAGGCATAAGCAGGACCATTATCTGTTTTGATGGCTTGGGGATTGCCCAAGGTGGAAAACGCTAGGACAAAATGCCGGATAAGATCTTTGGCCTTTTCTTCTGCAAATACAGCCTCAGAGAACGTATCTATGGACATATAGATATATTTCAGTCTCCCAAATGGGGCGTAATGTGCAATGTCTGTTTGCCACAGTTGTAAACTCTCAAGGCGTCGGGGATTAACGCCGGCCCCCATGGAGGGCAAAACAAAATCCTGGCAATTGGGGCAGGAGCTCACAATTGCTCTCGCCTGTTCTCGTGCGATCTTAAACATATGGACAAGGGCTGGTACATTTTGGTGAAAAACTGATGGCTCAATTTAGCCTGAATAAAGATGTCTGGCAGGGTGGTTTGCACTGCCATGGCTAAAGCATCTGCCCTTCAGTTGCCTTCTGTAATTGGTCCTCGGAGGTCAGTGTGTGATCTCACATGCATAATGTGATATGGTTGCTCTCGATGGGAGAGGAGATATATTAACTTCAAGGGCAAGCTGTATAAATTTGGATTTGATACCTCTTTTAATAGAGAATGTTCTGCTCTCTCAGCTATCCCAGCAACATAGGCCGAATCAGTAACTAAATTCAAGGGTTGTTTGAACTTCTCGAACGCTCTGGCAACATCTGCTACTTCTGCAATCTGTGGGGATCCCTGAACAATGTGAACATCAGACTCCCACTTCTGAGTGTCAGGATTCTTCCAAGTCATAACTGACTTGTGGGATCCTTCTGAGCCATCAGTTAAAACAGTCAGTGCCTTTAGAGGAGTTTTACTCTTTAATGATTTTGGGACCAAATTAAAACATGCATTAAATAGTTTATGTTTTGGTAGGTGGATGGAGATTTGACCTGGGTAGATGTCAAGGGCGAACTGGAGGTGTTCGTTGGTCTGGAGCAAAGCTTCCAGACTACCTAGTGTCAATGGAAGGTATATGCATGTGAACTCACACCCCGCCAGGGTCCGGAGGCATGCTCTGGTCTTTATAATAAGCTGAGCCATCAGCTCCTGAGGTGTTGTGATAGTCTTATTTGGTTGATGTGATTGGAACACCCACTCTATGATTAAAAGCTGGTCCCTCAGAGTGAGGTCCCACTGAAACATGAGCCCATGAAATGTGGGTGATTTACCCAAGATGAGAAATTGGAAAGGCAGGGTAGGATCAGTGTGGTGGGCTTATCTCGTGGACAGTGCCTCTGATACCTTTCAGATCACTACCTGGGCCTCCGGTGTGATGGTTTGTGGGGAGTCAAGGTCATCAGAGCCTCTCAGGAGGTTGAAAAGGGGTGCGAGGTCCTCGGTCATGATCCCCAGCAGTGAACAAACCCAGTTTATGCTGCTACATAGCTGATGGAGGTCTCTTAGGGTCCTGGGGTTGTCTGATGGTGAGTTGCTGGGGTATGATGGTACACATTTGCCAATCTGGAGTCCAAGGTAAGTCCACAGGCAGGTGTGCTGAATCTTCTCTGTAGCAACTTCAAATCCTGCTTCTTCAATAGCTTCAATAGTCTTTTTGAGAACAGTCTCCAAATAATAGTCAGTCTCGGTGCATATTAAAATATCATCCATATAGTGAAAAATTGTGGCATCAGGGAATTTTTCTCAGATGGGTGAGAGAATGCGGACAACAAACATTTGGCAAATAGATGGAGAATTGTAGCAGTGCAAAATTTGGTTTTCAAATGTTTTATATGCTTTGTAACATGTTCATATTGGTTTGTCTCAGTTCCCCCCCCCCCCCCNCGGTGCTCTTGCTCCGGGGGTTCAGCCTGTTCACTTGAGCTCCTGAACCCTCTGCCTCCCTGAACTGACACCTGCACGTGGGAGGAAATAAAGACCATCTAAAACCTAGCAGAGCTCGCTCTTTTCTTCCATGCCGCAATTCCACGCTTCAGCCTGAGATTCAGAACAGCAAACACCTGACATAAAGAGTCCGAGGGGCAAGCTAGCTGGTGAAGCAGCCCCAAGAAAGCGGACCTCTATAAAGAATTTTTAATCCCTTGGGGAAGAACTCGCCATTGATACCTTTTTAGAGGGGTTTGTCTATTACTTGATGGGACTGAGAATGCAAACCTCGGAGCATCTCTAGGATGGAAGGGAATGTTAAAAAAGCAATCTTGAATATCAATAACTGCAAATTTCCACTCTCTCAGGGGCACTGAAGGTGAGGGTAGGCCAGGCTGCAGGGAGCCTATGTCCTCAATGACCTCGTTGATCTTTCTGAGGTTTTGCAGGAGTCTCCATCTGTCTTTGCCTGGTTTATGAATGGCAAAGACAGGGGTGTTCCAAGGGCTAGTGGATGGTACTATGTGGCCCTTCGATAATTGCTCCTGCACTAGGGACTCGAGTGCCTTTAGCTTGACTTCTGCTAGGGGCTACTGTCCACCCACACGGGCTCATCAGATTTCTATGTGAGTGGTGGGGTGGGGTGCTCTACAGTGGCCCCAGCTAGAAATCCCGTGGTGATGAGAGGATTTCCAGCCTGGGTCCCCATTGAGACAGTAGGTCCCTGCCCCATAAAGTGATGGGTACCCTTACCACAAAAGGTCTTACTGTGGCAACCTGACCCTCAGGACCTTGAATAAGGATTGTCCTTTTGCTCCACA
Source organism: Cyanoderma ruficeps (assembly GCA_008694505.1). NCBI lineage: Eukaryota > Metazoa > Chordata > Aves > Passeriformes > Timaliidae > Cyanoderma > Cyanoderma ruficeps. Next base: position 111,347 of record VZDJ01000395.1, read on the forward strand.
TAGAGGTGGTAGCTCCTCCAATCCCAGAGATGACTCCATTGGCTGGCACCAGTTCCCAGCCCTGTGGCCACTTGAAGCAAGCAACGATGGTCACATCCAGTCCTGTATCTGCCACACCTGGAAGATAAATTTTGTCCCCTTTGTTAGACAAGCCACACTTTCTAAGAGGTCTGTCCTGGCCCACAACCTCTGCCCAAAAAACCATAGGGTTTTCTGGAAAAATGTCAGTCCAGGTGGGTATGAGAAAAACTTGGGTGATGGGTGTGCCCTGAGGTAAAAACCAGGGTGGCTCCACGCATATAACAGTCACAGTAACCTCATCCCTTGGTCCCACAGTTTGGACTTCCAGAAGTACTTGTAAACTGTCCCATCCATTAATAGAGTCCCCTATGATTAAAATGTCCCTTGGTCCATCAGAAGGTCCATATTTCCTACTTGGAATTTGGTAGAGTGCCTCATCGTCAAATTGGATGGAAAGGGCGCTTACCAGTGTGCGTCGTGTCCCTGCCTGAACCTGTTGGTAGGCCTCGGAGAGTCGGCTCTCCTTCTTATAGTCGATGTTGTCATAGATGATCTCTCGGCACCTCAACTCTCTGAGATGGTGGGGAAAGAGGGACGAAACGGCTTGGCATTTGGTGTCATAGCGTGGGGCCATGCTGCGCTCGGCTGGAAGTTTCCCTGGTGCCACTGGTAAGATGGATGATGCTGGACCTGCTGGTGACATTGCAACTGGGGACAGTGTTTAAAATGTTCTTTACAGTCCAGGCATGCAGAGGAGGGACAACCAGTGGAGGGGTATTTCAGCAAAAAGTCTTTATCACATTTCACCTGGAGATGGCCCAGTTCATCACACTTAAAGCATCTCATATTTTGTTTATTCTGTGCCATGAAGGCTTCAGCTATACCTTTACTGACTGTCAGGGCTACCGTATGCTCTGTAGTTGCGAGATGAGTACAGGCTTCTACCATTTGCTGAATGGTAGGTTAAGGTTCTAAAGGGAGTGTTCTGATAATTTTCTTGCACTCAGCATTCGCATTGGAGGTGGCTAGCTTGCTAAGAAGTCCCTCTCTAGCTTTTGGGCAATCGACTTGCTTATCACTAGTGTCTTTTAACCTATCTATGAATTTAATTAATGTCTCATCTGCCCCTTGGCAAATATCAGAGAAGCTTTTTTGTGGGGTGGTGCCATCCAGTGTTTGGAATAAATCATTGTCTTGGGTTATAGAGCCTAAATTGTATATTCCATTTTCATCTGCTGAAAACAGTTGGGGGGTTGTTCCTCTTTATCTCTTGTTTACTCTGGAGGGAGGGGGGCGGGTGCCTTTTGATAATGGCCCAACGGTTAATACCAGGTAGGGCATTGTTCTTATCTTTCTTCAGGATGGGCCATTACGACTCCCCAGCCTTCTTATCTTTCTCCACGATGGGCCATTACGACTCACCAGGCTGTTTTCTTCCCCAAGCTGTTCCCCTTTCCCAAAATATACCCACATTCCATCATCCTATTGTGAGATGCTCCACCCAGTGGGGGGAGCCAACCGTTCCTACCTGGATAAAACTGGGACTCGAACCAGGACGCCCTTCTTGCTTCACCCGATTACCGGAGGAAGACTGAACCCTTCTCACCACTTCTGGACCCTTTTGGCTACAGGATCATCTCTACCTCAACAGAACCACATCTGCCACTCCAGGAGGACTTACATTTGGACTGCTTACAACACCCTGACCAACAGGGCATCAGGTTGTAGCTCTGATGTTGTCAGGGCTTTCCAAAATCGTTGTTTGTTTGTTTGCTGGTTTGGTGGGGTGGTTTTGTTTTTCTACCACATTTGTATTATTGATATTCCTAGTAAAGAACTGTTATTTCTATTCCCAAATCTTTGCCTGAGAGCCCTTAATTGCAAAATTATAATTTGGCAGGGAGTGAGGGGTTTATATTCTCTATTCTAAGGGGAACCCCAGTTTCCCTGGCAGATACCTGTCTTTCTAAACCTAGACAATCATTCTGGGCAATGTTTTTAATATCCTCTAGAATGGCTTTAGTGTTGCCCTGTTTTCTGCCTTTCTGCCTCTGTGCAGAACTTTCACACGTAGCCTTCTTCTGTAAACAAAGTTTATTCTTAGAATGTTTGCATTCTTCTGCTCTGAGAGAAGAATTGATTGATGGTCATGTCCACCATCCCGGTTAACAGGTGGCGACCTGTCTAGCCAATCTCTGGACCTCTGTACAAATGTATAAAGTAGAAAATTGTAAATAAAGTAGAAGAGTTTTTCCCCTCACTGCTGCTGTGTCAGCCTGCTCTCTTTCTGTCCCTAAAGTGGGACACACCCAGCCTCGGCTAGCGACAAGTGGTGACCCTGAATGTGTGAGAACCGCAGCCCAAACCACAACTGGTGACCCCGAACGTTTGCAAACCGCAGTCTGAACCAAAAGTGGTGACCCCGAGACGTCGGACTGCAGCCTGGGTCACATCTGGTGACCCTCCCGACGAGTGGGAGCTTGCAGCCTGCTTGTGGACTTCACACTGCCGTGTATCTGAAGGTGAAGGTGACAGATGACTTCTCCCCCTACCTCAGATGGCTCTCTCCTGGTGGACCTTTGGCTTAGGGTCCTGGAGAGGAAAGAAGCCTCTGTTTCTGCAGAGGACTTCCAGGCGTTGTTTTATTTTGCTAAAAGCCATGGGATTTTTGCAATTCCCAAGCAGTTTTTTCCACAGTGGAGTGGAGAGCCTTAGGTGACTATCTCCCTCGATTTTTTACAGTGGGTTTCAGTGTGGATTTTTTGAGGTTGCTAGCAACATGGAAGAGGCTGGAAGGAGTGCTGCGTACCTTGCAGCCTCCCAGTTCGGAGCAGGATGGCTCCAGCCTGATGTTCTCTCCCGGGCTGGGTGGCAGGGGATGTGGTGGAGTTTCTTCTGTTCCCGCGCGGCCGCTTCAGCACTGGAGTTGGGAGGCTTTAGCTCCCTCCCACGCAGATGCCCTGCTGGTGGGACCACTGAAATCCCCCCCCCCCACCACACACAGAAGCAGCAGTAAGGGAGCTCTCCCCGCAGGCAGGACACCCGCAAACATGGGCGGGGCATCCCCGGGGCGGAGGACCCCGCCCGTACCCGCAAACAAGAGTGTGGGGTCCCCGCGGGGGTCCCCGTTGACCTCAGCCCACCGCGGACAAGGGGCGGAGGCGCACGGGGCTTGCAAAAGCCCCACGGGACCGGCGCGGCCGGCGCGCCCCGCCCCCCTGCTGCCGCGGTGGCGGTGGCAGCAGTGGGGGAACGGCGATTGCTCCCTCCGCACCTTCCTAGCGGTGGAGGCGCCGAAAGCGCACTGGGACCGGGGAGGGCGGACAGTGACCGCAGTGTGTCCACATTGTAATGTTTCCACAAGATACTCGGTGGAAACGGGCGGTGCGGGTCTGCGCCGTCCTGGGGGTCCGATGGAGGAACCCCCGAACCCTCGCCCCGCGCAGCTGCAGTCTCTGCGGGGCGCTGGGCACTCAGCCAAGGCTGAGAAGCCCGCCACACAGCGGGCAGGAGCCCTGTCCGGCAGAGGTGCCGGCGGAGCTTCCTTGGGGGCGTTGCCAGGATCCCACGCTGCCGTGACTCGGTCAAGGGAGTCGGCACTGGGGTGGCGCTCATCGGGCCTTCGAGCTGTTTGAACAGACTCCTCTGGGAGCCCGTCACCCTCCGAAATTCTCCCTCGTTCGCGAGTCACGCGCGGCACCCCCCTATGGCACATTCCCCCCTATGGCNTCACCCGTGTCCTTGAAAGGGACGCTTGGCAGTGCAGCGGCACTGCGGAGGACGACCCCCTCGCTGCTCCGTTCTCCCCCCGGGGTCAGGTGGAGCGGAGCCTCCAAGGTGGAGGCGGGGTCCAGCGTGGCCGTCTCCGAGGTGGACACGTCCCCCCCAGCGCTGCTCTCTCCCCCCGGGCAGAGCCGGGGTGGCGCTGCGGACACCTCCAACGTAGCGGCAGGCTCTGCACTTCCTGCGAGACAGGCTTTTGCTCCTGTCCCACTGCATTCTAAGGGACAGAATTCAGTGGACAAAGATGTCTCACTCAGCAGTTTGAAAGCTTTCCCTGTCATTCAGGGAGCTGGCCGCAAAAAATATGTAGCTACCAACCTGCAGCCAACCTGCAAGGGGCAGCAGAGTGGGAAGCAGAAACAGGCAAATGCTCAGGCCAGCAAGAAAAAAGGGAAGAAAGTGAAAAAGGGGACTTTTCCTTCGTTTTTATGTGGACGGTGTGGAAAGCCAAATCACACAGCCGAGGCTTGTAAGGCAATGGTTCATATAAATGGCCAGCCTTTGTCAGGCTTGGAAAACGGGCAGAGAAGCCCAAAGTGGAAGCATGCTCAGACACAAGTGTCTTCTCAATCCTCAGACCCGATGGAGGTCTGCTGGGCAAGCTCAATCCCCACACCCACCTGCCCCTGTCACTGTCCCTGACAGGACCAGATTTGTTTAATCTGTGTTTTCTGAGTTTTCTGTTCCAGGACAAAGACCTGGTGACGAGAAGGTGGCTGCTCTGAAGTTACTGGGCTGCCTCAAGTTCACTGGACTGTTGTTCTGGTCAGAGACTGTCTTGAAA
>VZDJ01000395.1:116482-143301 GCA_008694505.1 Cyanoderma ruficeps
GACCTGTCTAGCCAATCTCTGGACCTCTGTACAAATGTATAAAGTAGAAAATTGTAAATAAAGTAGAAGAGTTTTTCCCCTCACTGCTGCTGTGTCAGCCTGCTCTCTTTCTGTCCCTAAAGTGGGACACACCCAGCCTCGGCTAGCGACACTCTAGGGACGTTCTGTGCCTGTTCTTCAGGTTTGTCAAAGTCACCATCTCCACTTAATTGCTCTAAAGTCAAATGGGCCCTTCCATCCTCACTTCTGTAATTTTTTAGTAATGCTTTTAGTTGTTTTTTCCAAATTGATTTCCACAGGAGAAGCTCTGTGGGTGAGAGTTGGAGGGACATAACATGATGAAGGTCATGGGGCACGAGGACATGGGCTGAGAAAGTCACTTGTAAAAGGTTTTTAAAATAGGGTGATCTCCTCCCATAATCTTTACATGCTTTGCATAATTCTTTACGTTCCCCATATGGAATAGACTGCCACTTAGGGTTCTGTCCTCTCTTGAATATAACTGGGGCTGCTAGCTAGGATTTGTAGCTTTCCAGCTATATCCCAGTTTCCGTCTTGAGCAGCCTGCTTTCGGACCTCTGCCCAGTGATCCCCAGAATCACTATCCAAATCTGAGGAGTCACTGCCTTCTTCTAAAGAGGAGGGAGATCTGCTGGCATAGGCACAAGAGTTCAGGCTGGCTGGCAAGCCTGGGTGCTCGGAACCTTTAGTATCCAAAATGGATACCTTCTGGTCAGCTTCACTTCTGGTTCCCACGCTGGAAGCGTGGGAACCGTGAGTGGCCAGATCAGGGGAGCTGGGGGCTGCACAAGGGAAGGACTTCCCAGTGGAGAGGGAGGGTTCCAGCGCGGGGGAAATAGCTGACATGGGGCTGGAGCCCGAAGGGGGGAGGGAGAGGGGAAGGGAGGAGGACAACGATCCCAGGCACCATTTTGTTTGACTGAGGCAGGAAAATTTTGAGCCAAGTCATTCAAAATGCCCACAAGGCTGGCACCATTTTGAGCCATATAACTGAATGGAGGGACTGGGCACATGGGCATAGGAAAAAGGGTTAGGTTGGAGCCCAGGGTGGCAGAGACAGTGCCAGCCTGAGAAGGGGACAGGAGAGGACTGGAAATGGGAGAAGGAAGGTAGCTCTTCTGTGCATCCAAGCGGTTTCCATCTCCAGACCTGTCCTGAGGGGATGAGGGGAGAGGGACGTGGGGGGGACGACGACAGGATAACTGGGGTACAGAATGTTTAACATTCCCTGAACTTTCTCCCAAACACTTAATCACCTCATAAATGCAATGAAAAATCGGACAAAGCTTCCCAACCTGATAAACCCCTTCACTTTGTAGAAAATATAACTTTTTCCCCACTTTACCCCAAAACTCAACAGTCTAACTCAGGCGTAACACCCGTAAAATATTTTAAAATCCAGTGAAGAAAGACCTTTAAATCCCCCTTAGAAAACCTAACACTGTGTTTAATTAGGGTATCATAAACTTGGAGATATACTTCCCGCTGCTTGATGGTGAATTTTGCTCCCATCGGGCTCTTCTTCCCTCCCACGAGAAAAAGACAGGAAAATAAAATAAAAATGTGACCTTCACCACAGCACACTTACCATACTGGTGGGCCAAAAGAAAAGTCCCATGGGGGGTTTTCACTGATGCAGCTGATCCTCGGCAGTGGAGGGATGCTGGCCACCCCCTCCAGAAATTCCCCAGAAAATTAGGGTTTTTCCCTTGGGGAAACTGGAACACCGAACATGGCTTATGTCCAGCGGCAACAGCCACTTGGAGACGCTTTCTAGGAGTCCACGAAAAACCCCACAGTTAGGTGCCAATTTGTAGCAGTGTGGAGATGGATGCTGGTTGCACTACCTCTCCCACAAAAGCGTCTTTTCTCAAGAAGCCGCTGGGGGGGTGCACACAAGCAGTCACTCAAGTCCACATACACACTCCATGGCTAGCTCAGCGAAGAAAGATGGGAAGGGTCTCCTGTATAGAATTCCAGGAAGGTTTATTTGCAAACTCACGCCAAAGGGTCCAGAGACAGAAAGACCCAGATGAAAGAAAAGTCCAGGGTTAGGTATGGGGGTCAGAAGCCAATGGTCTGAACACAGGGGCAGTACGAGGGCAGGGCAAAAGGCAATGACCTATAGGGGACATAAGGGCAGACCATCAGCGATACCACAACCAATGGGGAAACAGGGAAAGGAGAAACCTCCTCGAACCCGGGACATATATGAACAATAGAGGTGGGCAAAGCCCATGGGCCAATGGGAAAAGCAAAACTGAGGTAGATTAACATTGTGCTACAGAGCACTCTGGGGAGAAGCATTTTTTCTTACCCTAAGCTATGAGGTTTTCTCAAAGCCTATGGTAGATTCTTCCAAGGCATTGCCCTAGAAGTTTCCCTGACAGGCTCAGGGGCCTCCACACCTCCCCTGTTTTGGGGTTTTGTTTCCCATTATAACCAATTAATATTTAGGAGCTCCTTAGAAGAGACTCTAACCCACCCCTTTTCCCACCTTAGTTACATTTAAACCCAACTCTGGAAAGCTTTTGTTGCACCTTACAGGCAGGTTAGCAGTTAACACCTTTAAAGTAAGGGATGCCTTTATCTCTACATGGAGTCTTGCTCCAATTTCCTTCAGACTGGGAATCAAAGGTACTCCAGGAGAATCCCTTGGTACTGACTGGAGGACCTGCAATCCATTGGATCTGTTGAAATTCAGCACTCTGTTCCATCTGGGTTGCCAAAACTGCTACCAAAAATTTGGTAAAATGAAAAGAAACCCCTTAACACCAATGTTGCATTAAGAAGCAGGCATTCTTTACTCAGTAACATTCATGGGGGGATAGCTCCTCCCAAAGCCATGCATGCTGAGTACAGGAATTTTTCTGTTTATATACTGTATTCTACATACATATTCATAGATTGTCCCAGACTAAATATACATACAAGAATCATTTCCCTGAAATCATTAACATATTTCCCATCCCTTTACGCATGTTTTCTTCTGTCCTGGGGGTCTCTCTGGTGGCCTCTGGTGGTCGGAGACCCCAGTGTTCCAGGTGACCTGGTGTCTTGGTTTAAGAAGACAGGTGTCTGCTAAGGAAAGCAGGAGCCTCCCTTGAAATGGAAAAATGTAAACCCCCTCCCTTTGAATTATTATAATTTTGAAATTAAGGGGCTCTCATGCAAAGATAAGGGAATAGGAATAACAGTTCTTTACTAGGAAAATGAAAACAAAAATGCAGTAGTACAAAAAATAAAACACTGACAGTCGGAATACAACCTGACACCTTGTTGGTCAGGGTGCTGGTAGCAGTCCAATTAAATTGTGGCTGCAGTCCTCCTGGAGTGACAGATGTGGTTCTCTTGAAGCAATGATCATGTAGAAAGGTGTAGTTTTCGTCTGTAGGTCCACTGGGGGTGTAGATGGGTCTGGTCTTCTTCTGGGAATCTAGTGGAAACAGGCTGCCTCTGGTGTTCTAAATCTCAGATTATATCCAGGTAGGAATGCTTGGTTCCTCCCCCTGGGTGGAGCATCTCACAATGGGATGATGTAATTTTATCAGTCATGCAGTGAGACTCAATAGCCCATTAACAGAAGATATCTCCCTGGAGGGAGGATGGGTCATGGAAGAGATAAAGACTGCCCCACCTAGTTTTAACAGATGGTAATAGAATACATACATTTGGTTACATTTTGAATTGCAACGTAAGACACCTGGCTGAGTTGGTAGGACACTGAGGGTGGTGAACTTCCAGTTCCAGACGTATATCTGGCATAAAGCAGACAATAGGGGATACCAGACCATAAAGTCACCCCAAGACATTACACAATGGGTATTGTGCTGTTTCCATAGGCCAGTAGTTTGGGAGAACAAATGAAGGGTGAAACCCCGCACAGTCAGTTGGAAAAAGCTTTGTACGCGATCAATCACCATACAGTGCCGGAGAATTAGAATAATCCTGTTATTTTGAACCATCACCTTTCGTTGCAGGCTTCGGATGAGACACATCAGCCTCGAATGAAGGTTCGGGTACAAAATTTAACCACTAAGCAGTGGGAAGGCTCATTTGAGCTTATTGCTTTGGGTCATGGGTATGCCTGTGTCTCCACAGATACTGGGGTGCGCTGGGTACTTGCAAAGTGTGTTCATCCTGACCTGCAACCACAAAGGCAGAATCGGGCCAACAGGCAACCTGAAAACCGTGACCAAAATGAAAGTCATCAAGCAGAGGAATCTTCGAGTGATGACTTGGATGCAGATGATGCGAATGATCACTTAGATGGTCCCTCCACAAGCAGACACTGAATGCATTCTTCTTTTCTTTTATTTTTCTTTTTTTTTAAACAGAAAACAGTGAGAAGTAGCCCTGGTTCATGCGTGAGATGTTTGGTTTTCTGAAATTCCTTTCCCAGGGAGGTTTCTGTAAACAAGAGGCATGTTTTTGTAACGGCAAATTTGTTTACATATTTTCTCTAGGAGGGACTTCTTCTTGATGTCCCTCTGGTCTGACCAATGTGATTGAAGAGGTTTGTCTTCTTGTCACCAATTGAATTGGTCTGTGTAGAATAGTATAAAAGAGAAGACACTTCCCAAGAATAAAGGAGTCATTTTCAGCCTTCTTAAGTCGGAGTCTTTGTGTCGTTGTGGTGTACTACAGCGTCATCCACCTGCTTCTCCACAGCTGCAGAAAGCCTCTCAACAAATTCCAAAACCGATTCTTTTGACCCCTGAACTATGGTTACAAATCTCTGTTTTGGAGCAGCCAATTCAATGATCTTCACCAGTGCTGCAATTCCCGTTTTCCGGCACTGTTCCAGCACAGGTTGGAGAAGGCCCGCCTGAACATCAGGGTCAGCATATTCACCGACACCTGTGAACACATTAACTCCAACCGCACGCCTGGGGTCCTGTGGGATCAATTGACTATTTTGTGCTATCACTTTGATAGCAAATTGATTCCAATTAGACTCAAACACCTCAAGCTGGACAGGTTGAAACAACACCTGAGCCAGATGCCTGATATCGTATGGTGCCAATATGTCTGTATTCATGACTCAAATCATCTGCATTACTTCAGAAGAATCCAGACCATGCTTGGCCACCTTATCCCGTAGGTCTATCATAGCTTTCCATGACAAAACAAGGTGGCTATTAGGCTGTCCTGCGCTAGGATTACCCCTAAGCACAGGAAAAGCCTGAACACCTCCTTGCAAGGTGACAGTATCTGTTTGGGTCTGCTCCGTGGATGTCACAGGAATAGGAGCAGATACTTGTCCTGGGTTCACAGGACCCAATACCACGTTCCTTTCAGTGCTTGCAGAGCCAGAAGGACCCTCTCCAGGCCCCATGAGCTGGTCTACCATGTCCCAATCCCCCATTTCCAAAACTTTGGATTTCACTTCACCCTGGAAATGATTGAGGTCCCTGGGACGGACCGTGACCTGGCATGGGGGAAGGGTCCAGTGGTTGGCTGAAGAGAGAGCACCACTTCGGGGTCCCCTATTTCGAGCCGTGATGGCTGTGCTGACCCCTGACCCAAGGGTGAATACCGGGGGGGCCATCGACACGGCATTCCCGGATTCACTAGGGGGTGGGGTTTGCGAGGCAGCCGCCGAAGCCGCACTAGCCACTGTGGGGTTTGCAGGCATCTGCAGCATGGAAACAGGAAATGCATCCAAAGCCGGCTCAGGGGAAAGGGGCGCTGAAAGAGATTCGGCGCCGCCCATGCCCTGCACCGGGAGGTGAGCTGGCGTGGGGGGGGGGGGGNNNCCGGCACCATCCCCCACCTGGCGCCAGGAGAGCTGACGCAGGGGGAGGCGGGGCCGGCACCGCCCCGGCACCATTCCCTTGTGCCGCAGAGACGGGGCGGGGAAAGGTGTGGCTGACTGAGCCCCGGCCCCACCCCCGCCCGGCGCTGCAGGAAGAGACGGGGCGGGGGGCGGTGTAGCCTTGATGCGAGCGTGCAAGGGAGGCACCGCTCGCATTGGGCGGAGGGGAACAGGCTGACCCCCCGCGGGGGCGGGATTCGAATGCAGGTCTACACAAACTGCGCCTGCCGGCGCCCCCGCCGGCCGCGCAGGCGCAGCGGGCAGCGAGGAGCCGGCAGGGGGCCTGCCCACTCCCCCGATGGCGGGGGCCAGTTTCGATGTGGGCGTGGCGCCGCCATCAGCCGGGGCCGTAACCACGGCATCGACGTGGCCGAGGGGGTACCGCTTAGACATACCGCAGTGCGGGCACTTCGTAGTGACCGAACCTTGGAAACCCGAGTCCGCCACCGGCGCGGGCGGAGCCGCCGGCTGTGCACACCCCCCCCCCNTCCCCGCCATTGGACAGGCTCCTGGGCGCTGAGGGACGCGGCGCCTGCGGGGCGGGGTCAGGAGGGGTCCCGGGGGTCCCGAGCCCACCCCACTCCCTCTGACCACCCGTGACGCAGTGCAGGGGAGTCCCAGCCCCTTCCCCAAGGTCGAAACCACGATCAGAAGCGGAAGCCGAATCCAACTCGGTGGCTTGGGCAGGTGGGGGGGGATTCCAATGCACAGCTAGATTCACAATCTGCCCCAGCTCCTGTGCTATCTGTGTCCAGCAGGACCTCGTACTCAGTCTCTGTGTCTGACTCCAGATCACTTGGAGAGCTATCTGCATTTGCAGAGACCTCAGAACTGGGAATTAAACTGGAAGTCCCTCCATAACTCTGAAGCACCTCAACAAGTCTCTTCCAGAATATTATTAAATCGGCCACATCTGCATTACCAGAGTACAAAGATTTGTGCAGACTTTCCCCCAAAATTTGCCAGAGGCTCTTTGAGAATGCTTTCTCTGCATTGGGGAAAATGCCTCGCTCTCTGCCCCAAAGATAAAGAGCTTTAAAATGTTCTCTAGGGATTTTTGCCTCTTTTTTCTCCAAAATGTCTCCCCAGAGCTCCATGACCAGTTCATCCTCTGGGTCTAACGTAGGAATTATCATTTTGCCAAAATTTCGTCTCCTTTACGGAGGGAAAACGAGCTGGCAAAAAGTCGCGGGCCTTTTTCTTTAAATCGGGGGCGTACGGTTTACCTTATTCCCGCGTCTGCTATCACATCGGCGTCCACCAGATGACGCTGTAGTACACCACAACGACACAGACTCCGACTTCAGAAGGCTGAAAATGACTCCTTTATTCTTGGGAAGTGTCTCTCCTTTTATACTATTCTACACAGACCAATTCAATGGGTGACAAGAAGACAAACTTCTTCAATCACATTGGTCAGACCAGAGGGACATCAAGAAGAAGTCCCTCCTAGGGAAAGAATGTAAACATAGTGCTGTTACAAAAACATGTCTCTTGTTTACAGAAACCTCCCTGGGAAACGAATTTCAGAAAACCAAACATCTCCGGCACAAACCAGGGCTATAAACAAGCATTGTGTTATCTCACCAGGTGTAGGCAATTTATCATTTGGTAACACTGTAGGAGAAAGTGGTGAAGGCACAAATCAACAGTGAATCTGAACTGACAGCACTGGTGTGGAGGCTATCACAGGGAAAGGACCGTTGGGGGTGACTCCAGCCCTGACAAGCCCATTGAGCTGAGCAGAGGGGACCTCAGCTGGGCCCAGCCAAGCCAAAGAGAGCACAGAAGAACAGTTGAAGAGGTGGCAGCAACCTGCAGGAGTAATCCCCAGCATGGCAGAGGAGTAGAAACAGCAGTGCAGACACCTGTGTGGAACTGAGCCTAGCAGGGCAGCAGCATGGCACAATTTGGATGACCTGGCTTTTGGGCGGTTTCTTTGTCATTGTTTTTTGTTAGGTGCAGTAGCTCCCCGGCCATCTTGCCTTTAGGGGCAGAATCTGTTTCTATTGCTGGCGTGACTAGGGGATTACAGGATTTTACTTTGGTGGAAGCTGAGGTGAGCCTGACTGCAAACGAGTGGAAGAAACATCCTATTGTGACTGGCCAAGAGGCCTCATGCATTTTAGGCATAGACTTCCTCTGAAGTGGGAATTTCAAAGACCCAGAGGGACTCAGATGGGCATTTGGGATAGCTGCTGTAGAGACAGAGGGTGTTAAGCAATTGAACACCTTGCCTAGACTATCGGAGAACCCATCAACAGTAGGTCTTCTGAAGAGGGAAGAACAATGAGTACCAATTGCCACCTCAACAGTGCACTGCCGACAGTGTAGGACAACTAGAGATGCTGTGATTCCCATCCACAAGATGACCTGTGAGCTGGAGAGCCAAGGGATGGTCAGCAAAACTCACTCATCCTTCAACAGTCCGATTTGGCCTGTATGCAAATCTGAAGGAGAATGCAGATTGACTGTGGACTATTGGGCCTTGAATGAAGTGACTCCACCATTGAGCACTGCTGTGCCAGACATGTTGGAGCTCCAGTACGAGTCCAAGGCAGCAAAGTGGTATGCCACTTTTGACATTACCAATGCATTTTTCTCCATTCCTTTGGCAGCAGAATGCAGGCCTCAGTTTACTTTCACCTGGAAGGGCGTGCATTATACCTGGAACTGATTGCCCCATGAACAAATCCATGAGCGATCTCCTGCTTAATCTGGGCAAAGACTTGTTGTTCAGGGCCTCACTGGAAGTTATTCTTCTTGCAGGTAACTAGGTAGAGAGGGCTCACAATCTGGCTGTACTCAGGAATATGCATTTTATAAAAGCCTATAGCACGTAGGAAAGCTTCTGTTTCCTTCTTGTTGGTTGGTGGAGACATTGCTGTGATCTTGTTGATGACCTTGGTGGGAATCTGATGCCATCTATCTTGCCACTTTACTCCCAGGAACTGGATCTCTCAAGCAGGTCCTTTGACCTTGCTTTTCTTGATAGTGAAACCAGTTTTCAGGAGAATCTGTATGATTTTCTCTCCTTTCTCAAACACTTCTGTGGCCATGTTCCCCAGTGCAATGATGTCATCGATGTACTGCAGATGTTCTGGAGCTTCACCTTTTTCTAATGCAGTCTGGATCGGTCCATGGCAGATGGTAGGACTGTGCTTCCACCCCTGGGGCAATCAGATTGCGCATGGGAATGGACGCCATATTGCCGTTGGCTGGGGAAGCCATACAGATGCAACCTATGGGGAACATCTGCCAACTTGTTTTTGTTCCTGGTGGTGTGTCGCTATATCAGACAAACAAAGGATGAGGCAGGCAGCAGAAGGTCAGGCAGGAAAGTCCTATTTTAATTTTTCTGACTACACTTTATATACACTTTTTACAGAAGGCAAAAGATTGGCTACACATGTTGCCACCTCTCCGACCTCATAGGTGAACATCATCAATCATATTTCTCCTCCCAGAGGAGAAATATGTAAACAAAATAGTTGATTCTAAATATATACATAGTTTACATGAAGCTGTGTGAGAATCTCCACTAAAAAATTGCATACACTCACAAGGCAAGAAAACTTAAGGCGACATCTCACCCATTTACCATTAAAAAAGACAAAGAAAAAAGAAAATGAACAATGTTCAATTTCTTCTCATAGAAGGGCCATCGGAGTGATCACTCATGTCATTGACACCAGAATCATCACTCAGTGGTTCATCCACTTGTTGACCTTCATTTTGGTCACGGTCTCCTGGCTGTCTGTTGGCCAAATTCTGTCTCTGCGGTCTCAGGTCAGGACGGGCACACTTTGCAGGTACCCAGGGGACTCCAGTATCTGTGGAGACACATGCATACCCACGCACCGAAGCGATAAGGTCATAGGGACCTTCCCACTCCTTGGTGACTAGGTTTCGCACCCGGACCTTCACTCGAGGCTGATGCGTCTCATCCGGACCCTGTAATGAAAGGTGGTGGTTCAAGATAACAGGGTTATTTGAGTTCTGCGGCACCGTGAGGAGATTAATTCTATACAAAGCCTTCTGTAAACGATTGTGCGGGGTTTCACCCTGCATTCCCCATTCTTGTTTTTGGAGAACACGCTTGAGTGTACCATGAGCGCATTCTACAATTGCCTGGCCCGTGGGAGAATGAGGAATCCCAAATTTATGAGAAACGCCCCACAACTGCAGGAACTGCTGCACCTTCTGTGATGCGTAAGCAGGACCATTGTCGGTCTTGACAGCAGAAGGTATGCCTAGGACAGCAAAGGCCCGCTTCCAGTGGGCAATGACATCTTGGGTCTTTTCTCCTGTGTGAGCTGAAGCCCACATAGCAGATGAGAACATGTCTACCGTAACATGCACATACTTGAGCCAGACAAACTTGTCAATCTGGGTAATGTCCGTCTGCCAAAGTTCCAAGGCCTTAAGGCCCCTGGGATTCACCCCTGCCGGCAAAGGTGCAGCGACCGCGTGACAGTCATCACAGGACTCGAAAATTTCACGGGCCTCAGTTGGTGTCAACTGAAATTGCTTCTGCAGTGTATGCGCGTTCTGGTGGAAAAACCCATGTGATGCCTTGGCCTGCGCAAGTGTATCAGGCTGAGGGGCCACCCACTCTGGGTTGGCCAGCTTGTCAGCCCTCGCGTTACCTTCCACGACAAATCCAGGCAAGTTAGTGTGGCTTCGAACGTGCAGAACATAGAAGGGATGAACCCTGTCCTGAAGAGCACACCACAGGGTCTCCAGTAAACGAAACAAGACAGGATTGCTGACTTCCTTCAATACCGAATGACCCAACCGCTGGGCAATGTCAGCCACGTAAGCAGAATCCGTGATCAAATTGAAGGGTTGCTGGGAAAATTTCTGAAAAGCCATGATGGCAGCCCTCAGTTCAACCAACTGGGCTGACCTGTCTCCATGGCCTTCCAGGACCTTCCACTCAGATCCATCCTTCCAAGTGACAGTGGCCTTCCCTGTTTTCCCCGACCCGTCCGTGAAGATGGTGGGTCCTTGCACTGGTTCCTGGCTGTTTTGGGGCTGCAAAGAGATTTGCGTGGTTTTGGCCACTTGCAGTTGCTTGTGGCTGGGCAGATGATAAGTGATCTGCCCTGTAAAATTTTCCAGAGCACTCTGCAGTGACACACTGTTTGCAAGGCTCCAGTCAAAATCTTCCTGTGACACCAGGAGCACAATCTGTGCAGGATCCACACCCATCAATTACAAACACCGTTGTCGGCATTTGACTATCAAACGAGCAATGAGCTTGAACAGTGCTGTTGCCGTCTTCTGCGGTTGATGGGGCAAGAAAACCCATTCCAGGACATGCAAGGGGTCAGACCACTTGTCACTCCATTGGCCAATTATGGCTGTGGGATGTAAATCTGGAGTGGTGACGAACACAGTGACACCAATGGAGGGATCAATGCGATGAACCTGTCGAGCCAAAATAGCTCGCTGAACCTCCTCCAGCACCTGACGTGCCTCCTGGGTCAATGTCCGAGGTGATTTCATATCAGTGTCTCCCTTTAACAAATCAAACAGAGGAGACAACTGTGCCGTGGTTAGTCCCAAATACGGACGTAACCAAGTGATGATACCCAGCAATTTCTGGGCATCATTCAATGTGCGCACCAAGTGCACAAATTGCAACTCTTGATGCTGGATCGTACGTTCCAATATCTTGACACCCAGATATTTTCATGGAGGTTGCTGCTGAACCTTTTTGCAAAGCCACCTGCAGCCCATGAGAATGCAAAACATGGACCAGCTGAGGCTGAATCCTCTGCAACTCATCCTGGGTGGACGCAGCCACCAGGATGTCATCCATGTAATGATAAATTTGGGCATTAGGAAATTGCTTGTGAACTCCAGATAAGGCTTGGGCCACAAACCACTGGCACAGGGTTGTTGGATTTCGCATTCCTTGAGGCAACACTCTCCATTGATTCCGCTTTGCGGGCACAGCATTGTTAATTGCTGGCACCGAGACAGCAAATTTCGGTCTGTCATTGGGGTGCAAAGAAATCGTAACAAACCAATCCTTCAGATCCACAACGAGGACCGGCCATTCTGACGGAAGCATGGTGGGCGACGGCATACCAGCCTCCAGCGTCCCCATGCTTTCCATCACTGCGTACACCTTTCGGAGGTCCTGTAGCAGCCTCCATTTCCCAGACTTCTTTTTGATGCAGAACACAGGAGTGTTCCAGGGACTGGTAGAATGTTCCAGATGACCCTGGTCCAACTGTTCCTGCACCAAATCATGAAGGGCGACTAATTTGTCTTGGGGAAAGGGCCACTGGGGATCCCAAATGGGTTTGTCCGTCAGCCACCATATAGGCAGCATCGGACACGCTGCGTCCTTCAGCACAGTGGCCCCAATTAAAAATCCATCCCCAATTGCATCCCTCATGCGGCCAGAGCATCCCTTCCCCAAAGATTCTTAGAGGTGACGGTGACATGGGGCCAGACCATGGCTGTCTGACCCTCCAGGTTTTAGATCGTCACCAGCTTCTGGCTCACGTAATAGTACCTCGTTCCTCCCAGTCCTTCTACAGGCACCCCCACCGGGTACAAAGGCTAGTCTGGGAGTTAAGCGGCAATGGACACAATCGTGACATATGCGCCTGTGTCAAGGATTCCGCGGAGACGAATTTCTGATGGCGTTGCACCAGGAATGGACAGGGTGCACATCTTCTCAGGACACTTCTCAGTCAGGGCATCAGTCCAGAAGACCTGAGGTGGCCCAGTAGATCCGAAGCCACCATCTCCTCTCACCCGATTTTCTGCTCTGCGAACAGAGGATTTAAAGGGCACAAGTTGAGCAATCCATGTTTTTTCTGGGATAGTGAGGGGGGGAGTGGACGTGGAAACCATGGCATAAATCCTTCCTGTGTAATCTGCATCCACGAGACCCAGATGCACAATGATACACTGAGTGCTGGTACTAGATCTGCCCATAAGAAGGGCACTCAAACCATCACCCAGAGGACTGAAGGCATCCAGGGGGATTTTATGCACTGTGCTGTCCGTTAGGACAACCGTTTCAGCGGTGCCGACGTCTACACCTGCTGAACCGCAGGTGCTGGCTGTGAGCTTACCCAGCAGACTTCCATCGGCTCTGGGAATTGGAAAGACACTCACGTCTGAGTGCGCTTTCCTTTCGCGCTCTGCTGCCCATTTCCCGAGTCCGATAGAAGCTGGCCATTTACATGAACCTTTGCCTTACAAGCATTGGCCATGTGATTTGGCCTTCCACACCATCCACAAAGAAACAAAGGAGTGGTCTCCTTTTGCACTTTCTTCCCTTTTTTCTTGCTGGCCTGAGCATTTGCCTGTTTCTGCTTCCCACCCTGCTGCCCCTTCCAGGTTGGCTGCAGGGTTGTAGCCACAGCAGCCACCTTACCACCTGTGGCGCCCATTTTTGCACAGGCCTCAGCCATTTGTGAGAGTGAGTCATCGTCCCGGAGGGCCTCGATGATCCTCCTGCACTCTGCATTACAGTTGCTCCTTGCCACAGTCTTGAGCAACAACATTCTGGAAGCAAAATCATCAACCTGTCGCTCAACTGAAGCAGTCAGCATCTCTGCGAACCGCAGGAAGGGTTCGTCTGTCCCCTGCACAATTGTGGCAAATGACTGCTTCGGTGCAGACATCTCCATTGTCTGTACCAGTGCTGCCATGCCAATCTTTTGGCACTGGTCCAGTACCAAGGGCTCATAGTTGATTTGCCTCTTAACATCAGCAAACTCACCTATACCCAGCAGCATGTCTGGCCCGACCCCATACCTAGGGTTGTTTTGATGAGCCATCAGATTCTGTGCTGCAGTCCTTTCACCCAATTGACACCACTTAGACTCAAATATGTCGTATTCGCCCAGCTGAAAGAGAACCTTGGCCAGACACCGAATGTCATAGGGTGGTAATACATCTCTGTTCACCAGTTGTAGCACTTGCATCATCTCAGGAGACCCCAGACCATATTTACCAACCCTATCTCGGAGATCAATCAATGCCTGCCATGACAAATGGGCATGTTTCTTCCAGCCAGCTTCCCAAATTACAGGGAAAGCTTGCAGACCGCCCGGCGAGGCATCATCATCCTCCGAATCCTGTCCCATGGTCTCCACGGGGACAGAGGTGAGAGCCTGTCTCGAAGCACCTGCAGAGCTAGGGAATCCATCCCTGCCCTGCAGGGAACACCGTGCCGAACTACGGCCGCCCACTGCATCAGCCTTGGCTCGGACATCGTCCCAAAACCGTGTGTGGTCCCGCGGCCGGACCATCACTCGACACGGTGGCAGTGTCCAATGGCCAGCCGAAGGCGACCCGGCGACCCGGGACCCCTTGCCGCTGCGCGAAGCGCCGCCCCGGCTCATCACGGGAAGAGAGCACAGCGCTGGGAGGGGCGTGTCTTTCGGCGCTGTGGCACTGCCAAGCGCCGCTTTCAAAGGTGATTCAGGGGGAGAGGAAACCACAGGGGAGGTGCCGCGGGCAACGTGGGGAGGAGGGGGGCTCGCAGGGGGTGAAGAGCTCGCAGAAGAACCAGCCTGTACAGCTCAAAAGCCACCGGAGCACCACCCCACCCCCGCATCTCTCGGCTGAGCCATGGCCACAGGAGGGGCTGTAGGAACCGCGCCCAACAAGGTCCCTCCGGCCGCCCAGACCCCGATGGCGGGCAGCCCTTCTGCGCGCTGCGGGGCGGATCTCTCACTCTCCAGGCCCGCGCCCCCCCCAGGCGGACTTGGCTGGCCGCCCAGAGCAGCGCGCGAACTGCGACCGCGCACCAGGCAGCCCGGAGCCATGCGCACACTGCGGGTCCGCGCCGTGTGAGTCTGGGGCCGCTCCAGCCGGCATCCCGGCTCGACGCGAATTCGCGCCAGCCTCCTCCACAGAATATCTCGTGGACATCCCACAATGGGGGCAGTCTACTGTGATCATCCCCCCTCTCCGGTCCAAACGCGCTTTTGGTGCTTCCAGCGCCAGGAAGGTTCNGCGGCACGAGAGTCAGGGGTGCTGGTGGTGCCGGTCCCGCAGGGCTTCTGCAAGTCCCGAGATCTCTCGCACTCCAACGCCTGCTGCGGGGTGCGGGTATGGGCGGGGTCCGATCTGCAGACCCTTCGCCCACCTCAGCAGCTGCCCCGAGGGCGGGCAGGCTTTCTTCACTTCTGCGCCTGCGTGGGGTGGGGATCGGTGATCCCGCCGACAGCGCGTCCGCGTGGGAGGGAGCTAAATCCCCCCAACGCCAGTGCCGCGTCCGCGGTGCGGGAACAGGAGAGAAATCTTCACCCTCTCCCCTGGCACCTAGCCCGGGAGACAGCATCAGGTTGGAGCCATCCTCTGAAACCCCAGAACTGGGAGGCTGCGAACTACGCAGCACCCCTTGCAGCCTTTTCCAGGTAGCTAGCAACCTCAAAAGATCCACACTGCAATCCGCAGTAAAAAACTAGAGAAGGTGGTCACCCAGGAATCTCCATTCCCCTGTGGAGAAAGCAGCCTGGATGCTGCAGAAGAAACCATGGGTTCTATCATAATAGAACAATTCTTGGAAGTCCCCTCCAGGAACGGAGGCTCCCTCCCTCTGTAGGATCTCAAACCAAAGGTCCAACACGAGGGCATCATCTGAGGCAGAGGTAGAGGTCACCATCTCTTACCACTTATTACCTCAAACACACAGCAGGCCGCAGTCCTCACATGGGGCACCAGATGTCGCTATATCAGACACACAAAGGACTAGGCAGGCAGCAGAAGGTCAGGCAGGAAAGTCCTATTTTAATTTTTCTGACTGCACTTTATATACACTTTTTACAGAGGGCAAAAGATTGGCTACACAGGTTGCCACCTCTCCGACCTCGTAGGTGAACATCACCATCAATCATATTTCTCCTCCCAGAGGAGAAATATGTAAACAAAATAGTTGATTCTAAATATATACATAGTTTACATGAAGCTGCATGAGAATCTCCACTACAGAATTGCAAACACTCACAAGGCAAGAAAACTTAGGGCGACAGTGGTGAGCACCTTTTTGTGAGTAAAACACATTCTGGTTTTTTATACCTTTGTTATTAATATTGCTGTTGCTATTGTGTGTGTCTTATTCCATTGCTTTGTGTTTTCAGTAAATTGCTTTCTCAACCCACAACCTCTGCTTTTGTCCCTCCCTTACAGAAAGGGGCAGGTGAAGGGGAGTGTATTATTTGGAGTTTAATATCCATCTGGTTTTAAAACCATCACAGTGGCTCATTAGCTGGTGTAAATAGCTCATCTTAATATTATCAAAAGAATCAGACTGTGGTAACTTTTGGTCCATGTTACCAAAGATAGTCACTTCTGGCCAATTTTCCTGACATAGTTCTATAGATCAGGCTTTTGACAACTCACCTGTTCTATCAACAGATTTCCAGTGTTGCAATAATTCATATATCGGTGATAACTGTTATAATTTATCCTCCTCCCATTATTATAAAAAAATCACTATATTTAGTCACGACACCAGAGGTTTATGTCCAAAAGGAGACAGAGGAGTCCTGTTGTGATATGTTTTTATGTTAAATGTGTTGTTTTGCTGTCCCCTATGCTAATAATTTAGTCCTAAGTTGTAACCTCCCCCTTTCCCTGTACTGTTTGTACTACCTAGATTGCATTCACCTATGTAGCTGTCAATCCTTCCCTAACCCTGCCTTTTCTTCCAGACTGTTCCCTATCAATCTCCCAATTTTCGATGCCTTATTAGTTGTCTAGATTGTTCCCCTCCCTCTATGATTCTTTATTGGTTTCAGTATTGTAATCCTTGCCTTATTCCCCTCTCCCTATTGGATCCTTACTCTGAACCCTGCCCCCAAAGCAGTCCCTTAAAATCCACTGTCCTGCCCTGAGAAAGAGACTTTTTAGAACCTTTTGCTTTCACTTTTCTTTTAGAGATTTTTAGGTCCTAGCCTCTGCTCTGTCTTCGAGTTAGGTTGCGTTTTATGTTATGCTTTTATAATAAATGAATCTCGGAGCTGCAAACTAGGCCTATCCCTGCATTTTTTATGCTGATCCACCGGTGACTGCCTGAGACACACGGGGCCCCAGGGGAATGTGTCGCACCCCCATAAAAGAGCAGTAATATCGAAGAGTGGCGTGACATCCTTCAACTTTATTTGAATAAAGGGAGAGAGTCCACTGGGGCACATGCCTGTGGGGTTTTCTCTCTCAAGCTTTCGGAGGGTGCAGCCTCCTTTTATCCTAACTCCTGGCTGCATGATGCCCTCTTTCTTTCTCCATTGGCTGAGATACTAGGACAGTACAGCCTTCCCGAACTGCCTACCACATATCCTATGGGTTTTACCCATACCTCTGAGGATCCAGCCTGGCAGAGACGTGGCAAAAATCAATTAGCAAGACAGCATGATCGAGTGTGTCTTGAAAAATCAAAAAGGTTTTAATAAAGAAGGAAAATAATACAAATACAAAGGCAAAGCCAACCACAGTATAGAGACAAGTCTCCTACTTGCTACAACACCTCGAAAAGCATGGAGTTTCTTTGTTCTCTCTCTTTAGCACTTAACAGTTTAGGTGGGCTTTTTGGCCCTTGGCCCAATGAGATGAACAACAGGCTTTGAGTTACATTCTTGGAGTCCAATCCATACTTTAGTGCTGACTCCAAGCCAATTACAAGGAGAAAAATCACAGAACTTTCCAGTTAAACTTCCTAAAATGTCTAAAGATAAACTGAGACTCTTTCCCTATTTGGAAGCACCTGCTGGAGGCGTGGGGTGCATTACCACAATATCCTCCCTTGAACCTGTCATTTTACTCCAAAGTTCAGAAGTTCAGGCTTGTGCAGACCCACTTGTCTATTTCAGGAGCCAAGCTGTCTGGGCTCTGCAACAAACCTGCTGCCCAAAGTCAGTAGAACCATTAAGACCCATTTCAAAGATGTTACCACCCATACCTTCACCCATCAAATTGTTTATAAAGACACACATCTTCCCTATCATCACCAAACAAGATCCACACTACACCTGCGCCCAAGTATCTTGAGGTGAACTCACCCACAGGCCAGCAAGGCAGATTGTTGGGATCCAGGCAGTAGTGAGATGTTGGAACAAATGAGTTGGCGAAGTCCCAATTAGGTTGCCAAACTCACAAAAAATTCGTTACTGTCCCATGTCAACTGAGAAGAGAGGCTAGGGCATAAAGTATAGAATTGTAAGAGTAATTCTTTATTCATGTGCATGAGGTGTCCCATTCAAATCAGGGCACCCTGAATGTGGTTTTACATGATTCTTATACCTTTCAAACATCCAGGTACAACATGATTTGGCCAGTCATTACTTAACACACACACACACAAAAACCTATTTTATGTCATCACCATCCATCTGCTTTCTTGATCTAGGCATCCCTGGAGTTGGTCTTGCTGCAGTTACCTGTATATGATGCCAGATAATTTGAGGGTTTCACAGAGGTATTTGGAGGGGCTAGGATGCTGGCATTATCTCAGTAGTCCAGGGATATCCTTTCTTCTTTGTGGATGGTTTTAAGATTTTGAGAAACAAAAGGTTCTTATCTTCAATATGAGGGCTGTCCTTGCAGTGAGCCGGGGCCCTTTAGTTATGCTGACTTAACAATGTTTATACAATGTAAAATATATCTCTTTAAAAGCTAATACAATTTCATACTATTTTCCTAACAAAGCTCTCCTGTTGCTCTTAACATTCCTTGCAAGTCTCAACTCCAACTGAATTTTAATTTTCCTGATACCATCCCTATATGCCTGGGCAATGTTTCTTAGTTACTTCTCTGAAGTCTGTCTCTGCTTCTATCTTCTGCATGCTGCTTTTATGTGTTGGAGGTTCATTATTAGTGCACAATACTTTTGCAGAGCTTGCTGTCCTTCAGCACAGTATAATTACATTTACCTGAAAGTTTCATCTATCTCTGATAGAAGTTTTTGGGTCTTAGGAGCCATCTCTCTGACAAACAAGGAAAGAGATCAGCTCTAGAAGACATGTCAGACAAAAAGGTTTTTTCTAATAATTTCAGTGGCACGCTTTCTGTAAAACCACACCTTCTAATTCTAGCTGGATTTTTTTTCAGAATAAATGGTTTAAAGAGGCCCAGAAATATATGCCCAAATATACTGTAGCCTCAGAAAATCAGTAGAATATGGTAGAAACTGCATTTAAGCAAAGTTGAATTATCTAGACCATCTATCTAAAGCAGCTTTGAATTTTACAGATCTATTCCTAAGATACATGTAATTATCTAAGCATGGTATGTTTGTGTTCCATTTTCTAGAAATGCTACCTTACAAATATTTTAATTACCTGTGATTTATTATGACAAATTAATCACTTTCCTATGCCTACTGACAATGGTTTGAAACTATAAGCTACCCTGTGCTCCTCCAACAGTGAGGAAGAAGTCTGAAATAACAAGCTTTACTCTGTCCTTTGATTTCCTTTTCCTCTTTCCATGTTCTCCAGGCTTGCAAACCCTTCTAACTCCCTCTCTCCACAGTGATGTAACCTTTCTATCACTCCTACCTGCCTAGGTCAATGTTGCATCCTCTGAACACGTAATATTATCAACATCCAATAGACACAAAGTCTGCTCTAAAGTTTGGACATGCAAAAATATATAAACACCTAACTGTGAGGTTCAGTAACTAACAAATTCGTAAATCTGAATGCAGGTCAAGGATTGAATTTCAAGTTTACCCTATGTTTATATGTTGCCCTGAGCTTTCTGTCTTTTTGTCTTTCTGTAGAACTTTCTCTCACAGCTTCATGAAAACAATATCGATTCTTAGAACGTTTACATACTTCTCCTCTGAGAGAAGAAATGATTGATGGTGATGTCCACCATCCAGGTTGAAGAGGTGGTGACCTGTGTAGCCAGTCTCTTGACCTCTGTACATATGTATAAAACTGGAGTCAAATTTGAATTATAAAGAGTTTTCCCTCACAGCCATGGTGTGAACTTCATTTCAGTGTTCCTGAAATTGGGACACGCCCAGCTTCAGCCCGCAACATTTATAGGTGATCAAAACCAATAAAATCTGTGAGAAAAACAACAAACCTTCAGGTAGACCACCGAACAGAGAGATTTTATCCCATATACAACAAACCCATTCCTGTCTTAATTGTCTGGAAAATATGTTTTAATATGATGTCTTTGTATAGTATAGACATTCCTTTTCTTTTAGTAAATACTGTTTATAAACATCCAAAATTTTAGAATTTTAAAACAAAACTCACAAGCAATAGAAATTCTTTATACTATAATCTCACCCCCCCAAAAATCCACCATCAAGTACAGAATTATCCCATTACTTCTAAAAGTGACTTATCACTGCAGACAATTCATTATCAGATAACCTATTAAAAACAAAAGTAGCCAACTAGTGCCTAATAGCTGTTTAGGTAATAAAGTGTAAGTAGCCAATAGCCAATAAATCCAAAAGATAAGACAGGAGTGCAAGGTTAAAAAAACTTAAGGCTGCTTGAAATGAATACACATGCTATGAGTGAACAGTACTTTGGTTCAGGCATCATCAACAACTAGGCCTGACTGAAATCTTCCTTGATGTGCAGACCTTGAAAATTCTGCTCGGCCATAACTTCTCAGAAACTAAAGAGTCTGTCAGGAGCTAACAACACTAGCCTGAGCTGGAACTAGACAAAACTAAAACTGCTACAACTGCACTCCTGCACATACACCAAAGGGGAATTGATTATAAGTCAATCACTTTATGTTATAAATATCTGTAGCCTCCTTAAACCCATTGAGCTCTCTTGTATGGCAGCAGGCTACACAGCAGTGATCTCCCCCTTGAGCAGGTGAATTATTAAAAAAATGGATATTGATCTAATACCAATATCCAACTATGACGGACAAAGACACTCTAAGACATTAAAGCTAGAAGGTGTATGTTTATTACAATGCCGGGCAGCATGCGGGGATAGCTCCCAAATACACACGCGCAATTTACAGATGATCACAGGGTCTTTTTATGTACAGGAGTATTGAATACCCAAAACACAAATGCATATTCATAACTCTGGTATATCCCATTCCCCCACTCCTATGGTAATTAGCCAAAAAACAATTAAGCATGTGTAGTTTGTTCTTTGAAATGAGTCGGTGGTCTTTTTTATGGGGTGGGGTCTCAAAATGATGAAGTAAGATGGGTCTTCCTTGCTTTGACTTTTTAACCTTTTAGCGTTGCATGACAACTGAATCCTGTTTTTCCAGGACTGTTTGATTTATGATTGTATTGTATTCTTGGAGTCTATTGATTAGTCAGGATGCACAAACATAGTTTGACAGGCTTCATGATTTACCAGTTCCTTAAATCCGGCTTCTGTTAACAAAAGGAAGCTTATCTATCTTACCTCAGCAATATCTAGTTTAACTAAAGTCCTTAATTCTTCAAAATTAATGTTTCAGGTCCCCCTCCCCCAGTCCTCCTTGCCGGGAGAGGGGTGGAAATAACGGCGGACACTCCACGGCTGCGACAGTGCCAGACCGTGAGGGGGGGCGAAGTGGGAGCTTCTCGCTCCCCTCCGGGGAACGCGGGCAAGGGAAATTTGTCTTGCCGCGGCGTCATGCTGGAGTCGAATCCCCTTCCCTCAGTCTTCTCCCTGAGCGCACGAGCAAGCAGCAGTCTCCCTCCCCCCCCCAAAATGACGTACACGGCTTAAGCGTCGCTGCCGCTTCCCTCCCTCGAGGGGCAGCTGGAAGTGACCACGGCGACCAAGCGCCGCTAGCCCCCAGCCCATGTGGTGGAGGCTCAGCTCGGACACCCCCCATACCGTGCCGAGCCACGCGGGCATTTAAAGATGGCGAATGCCATGTGCACAGTTGGTCATCTCTCTGTTCTCTATCTCCTTCTCAGCATCCCTCATGGTCCCAAACCCCGTCTCCATCCTGTTCCCGTGAAACTTCCCCCCGCCTTCTCCCCGGACCCCTCCTCCTCGTCATGCCCCAAGGTCTGCCTCCTGGCTGACGTCACCAGAGGGCCAGACCACCACCCCCGAGGCTTGACAGCCCCGCCCCACCTCTGATCCCCAAGCCCCTCTGCCTGATTCCCACGGTCACCATGCCCCCCAGTCGGGTCCCCACACCTCTCTTACTACCTCCCCCATTTCAGAACGTTGTGGTACGGCAGAGAAGGAGTTAAAATCAAGGACTTTCAACTGTAACCTGGTTTCAACACAAACCCCAGCTACTCCCCAGAGTA
Organism: Cyanoderma ruficeps; assembly: GCA_008694505.1. Taxonomy (NCBI): domain Eukaryota; kingdom Metazoa; phylum Chordata; class Aves; order Passeriformes; family Timaliidae; genus Cyanoderma; species Cyanoderma ruficeps. The sequence goes on from VZDJ01000395.1 coordinate 138,556, forward strand.
CAATGAAAGAACTACATTAAGTACTCAAACAATCTAATGTGAATGAAATTGCAATAACTCTAAAACCTTTTGTCCTGGGTTATAGAGTCTATTCAATTTCATCTGCTGAAAAACAGTTGGGGGCGGGTGCCTTTTGATAATGGCCCAACAGTTAATATGAGGTAGAGCATTGTTCTTATCTTTCTTCATAATGGGCCATTAACACTCTCCCCAAGCTGTTTCCCCTTCCCAACACATACCCACATTCTATCATACCTATTGTGAGATGCTCCACCCAGTGGGAGGAGCCAGCCATTCTTACCTGGATAAAGCTGGAACTTTAAACCAGGACAGGGACTTGCTTCATCCGATTACCGGAGGAAGGCTGGACCCTTCTCACCCTCAGGACCTTTTTTTTTTTTCTGCTACTGGATCATTTCTGCCTCAGCGGAGCTGTACCTGCCATTCCAGGAGAACTCACTTTTGGACTGTTTCTGACACCCTGACTAACAGGTTGTAGCTTTGACCCTGTCAGGGCTTTCTAAAATTGTTGTTTGTTTGTTTGCTGGTTTGGTGGGGTGGTTTTGTTGTTTTTCTTTTCTACCACATTTGTATTCTTATATTCTTAGTAAAAAGCTGTTACTCCTACTCCCAAATCTTTGCCTGAGAGCCGTTAATTGCAAAATTAGAATTTGGCGGGGGGTGAGGGGTTTACATCCTCTATTTTAAGGGGAACCCCAGTTTCCCTGGCAGATACCTGTCTTTCTAAACCAAGACACCTTTGTATGAAAAAAAAACAGTGGGAGTTAAGTTCTACCCCTGTCTCAGAGATCCCTATTCCCATTCTTGAAAGAGTTAAAGAGACAGCCGAGCAAGCATTTGTAAATATGCAAACTCTTAAGATTTTTCAGAGTCCTCATGGGTCTCATGTTGGAGTTGGTGAGGATGTTGGAGATGTGTGGGCAGAGGACTCCACAAATGAGTCCACCAGAAAAATCATCAAAAGAAACAGACTACTGCCAAAGCTGCTGCTGAGAATGCAGAGTCATTGAATGCCTTGCCTGCTTCCCACAAATCAGCCCAGAAGACCCAAAAGCTGTGCCAGCTGTGTGGACAGATAAGACACCAGAGTCTGCAAAGCTCTGTCAAAAAAGACTTTAAACAATTCAAAGAACAGGGATGGAAAGATGGGAGAGAGGGGGAGGGTGGAAAAGGGGGGGAGGGTGGGGGAGGCTGGGAGAGGGGGGAAACCCCCAAAAGCCCCTCAAAAAAACTGATGAGGGAGCACCGGCCTGCCCAGCGTGAAGACAAAAATGGGGTGGCTCAAGCCAGAGGGGAAAAAGGGGGAAAGGCGAGAGAGAAGGGAAAAAATAACATCATGCCTCCTTCCAGCAAACTAAATCTAATTCAGGCCCTTTCTGAAAAGTCAGTACCAGATTTAACTTTTTCACAAGAAAAAGTGTCACAAGTCTCAGTTGCATCCTGGCGCAGGAAGAAGAAAAACAAAAAAGGAAAACCAAAAAATTCTTGAAAGAAATTCTCTGTCTTCATACTCCTTCCTGACTGACTTTCTAATATTTTGCTGTTTTAAGTTCTCTTTGCAGTCCCAGACCATATCCTGCCCAGAAATGGAGATCCCCACAGCTGTCAAAATTCTGCAGCTGTTTCTGTTTGCCAGCTTCCAGACACCAGCAGGTGGACAAGCCACGGTGCTGCCAAAAGTGAACCTCTCTCTTAAAGCTGAGAACATTCATCAAAACATCTCAAACATGGTCAGCGAAGCTGAAAAGAATTTGGAAGACTGGCTGAATGATTGTTTACTGGACTGGGAACTCCTGGGTTGGGCAGAATACTGGGTCAAAGCTGGACTGTTGATTTTGTTTGTTATCATTTTAGTTTCCATTGCTTTCTGTTTCATTAAGTGTATGGTTCGCAAAATGATTTGTAAGCTAATCCCTAATGACACTGTGCCTCGTGATAAATGGAGTCACCATGCCTGCAGATCATGAAGATGGAGCCAGAGGAGTTTGTCTCAATGGAGGCAGATGAGGATGGAACCGTACCTCCTGAAAAATACCGGCCCTTTCCCTTTCCAATGGAGGAATGGTCCACCGACCATAAGTGAGACGCAGTCTCGTATTATGAGTCTGGAAAGCCCTCTTGTTAACTACAAGACACTCCACTTTAAGTAAAAGAAAAGAGGGATATGTAGCAGTGTGCATTTTGGGTTTTCTAATGTTCTGTATATTTTGTTATATGTTTGTAATGGTTTGTTCCTACACCCCTATCCTAAAACTCCCAATGGTGTTTCCCTTGTGATAGGCCTTGTCAATCACCTTGTAAGATCTGAAAGATTCTGGGGAAAAAGCCCTAGGATTTGGCAAGGTATCCTGGTACCACCTTCTTCCATTGTTCTGTTAAGTTTCCCCATTCTGGGTCACACCTCCCCTCCCCTTGGATTGGTGCTAAATTCTCCCTTGCTCAAGGTACACCCCCTGTACTTAAGGTGGGGACAGAGGGGCTGCTGGGCACTCTCGCTCTCTCTGCTCGGTTCATCTGCACATGGGCGGTAACCGGGTGGAATAAAGCCAGGTGAAACCCAAGCGAGACTCCATTCTTTCTTCCACGCCGTCGACCACGCTTCAGCCTGAGGTTCAGACCCACCAAGCCTTCCTTATATAGTTGCCAGAGAGCTAGCTAGCCGGTGAAGCAGCTCCAAGACGCAACTATAGTAAGCCTTGTGGAACTTGTCCTGTACAAATGCATGCTTACATCCCCAAACATTTTTTCTTTCCTACAAGCTTGCATTTGTGACTTTTAGCATCTTATTTAAAGCTTTACAAGAGTAAGCACCATAAGCTCTTCCTTGACACCTGTTTATCTCAGTCACATTGTACCTACGTGATATTGCGTTGATGCTTGTTATGGTTAAGGTAATTACTGCAATAATTACAACTTTCCAGATAATATCCACAATAACTATTAGTCCATCTATTTGTGGTTCCAAGTGAGCTTTATCTTCAGTTCGTTATCGCCTGGTGTGATCTTCCAGATTCTTTCTGGGGCTTTCTTCACTCGGGAGTCATGGATCCAGGCCTTCTGTTCTTTGATTCAGATTGCAGTGAAGGTAGTAAGAAGCACCTGGAATGGTCCTTCCCACTGTGGTTCCAAGGTCTTTTCTGCAAAAGACTTAACATATACACAATCTCCAGGTTGTATATTATGTACTGGCCCATCTAATTCCCTGTTTTGAGTTCCAGCCACATATTTCCTCAATCTAAGTTTTCTATTTAGGGCCACCATGTACCTATGTAGGGTTTCTTCCCCTACTTGCATGGGTGTTGTTCCTTCTTGAACTGCATACAGCCTTCCATACAATATTTCAAAAGGGCTTAGTTTCTCTTTTGCCCTTGGTTTTGTCCGAATTCGCAATAATGCCAATGGGAGAGCCTGAGGCCAGGGCAAATTTACTTCTTGCCCCAATATCACAATTTGTTGTTTAATCAAGTGGTTCATTTTTTCCACTTGGCCACTAGATTGAGAGTGGTATGGGGTATGCAATTCCGAGTCTATTCCCAGGTGGTTGCTTATTTGCTGTACAATTTTTGAAATAAAGTGTGTCCCTCTATCTGAGGATATGGTGGCTGGAACTCCAAACCTCGGTATTATTTCTTGCAACAGTGCTTTGGTTACCTCTCAGCCCTTAGCTGTCCTGGCAGGAAAGGCTTCTGGCCATCCCGAAAAGGTATCAGTTAATACCAATAGGTAACAATATCCTTCCTTCCTGAGCAGCTCTGTAAAATCAATTTGCCATTGTTGCCCAGGTCCACAGCCTTTCCCAATTTGTCCCACTTTAGGTTTTGGGGTATTTTTGAGATTAGTTTGGAGGCAAAGGCTACACTGACGAGTTACTTGAATCACTGTGCCCTGCAATTTCCTGGTCATGATTTTCTTTTAAATGGTTATACAGGGTATATATTCCCCAGTGTGTTTTCTCATGTTCCCTCTGTACTAATGACCACAACAAATGGGAGGGTATTACAAGTTTTCCTTCTTCTGTTACAGCCCATCCCTCCTGGTTATAACTTGCCTTTTCTGCCTTAATAAGTTTCTTATTCTTTTTATTGTCAATTGGCTTACCCTCAATAGAAATTTTTCCATTTGGAATTAATGCTGCCTGAATTGTCTCATCAGGTATCTCACTTTTTGCTGCTTCTTTTGCCTCTCTATCCACCAGCATGTTCTCCTCTTCCAATTTCGAGCTCACTTTCTGGTGTGCCTTGATGTGCATGATGCCTACCTTCTCAGGTAGTTGTACTGCATCTAACAGTCTCAATATTTCTTGTGCATGTTTAATGTTTTTCCTTTGTAAGTTTAACAGTCCTCTCTCTTTCCAAAGGGCTCCATGTGCATGAACGACTCCAAATGCATACCTTGAGTCTGTACAGATGTTAATTCTTTTTCCTTCTGCCAGCTCTAGGGCTAGAATTAAGGCAATAATCTCAGCTTTCTGTGCAGAAGTATTTGTTAGTAATGGTCTGAACTCTATTACCTCTCTGTTTGTGGTAACTGCATACCTAGTATGCCTCTTTCCACTGTTTCCCATCAGTAAACCAGGTCTCAGCATTTTCAAGCGGGGTATCTTTCAGATCCGGGTGACTGGAGTAGGTGGCCTCAATGGTCTCCAGCTGTGGTGGTTTGAAAACAAACCAAGTGAGAGGCTCCAAGTCAGAAAATATAATTTAATAAGAAGAAAAGAAAAAAAAA
>VZDJ01000395.1:153096-170385 GCA_008694505.1 Cyanoderma ruficeps
ATGAAGAAGACTCTATATATTGAGTAAAAGAATTTACTCACTTTAAAGAAGAAGTGGGGAATGAAGCATTAGTTTTGAAAATTTAAGGGACTAGTAAATCATGAAGCCTGTCAAACTGCTGAGTAATCAGTGGCCTGTGTTATCAGCGGATACAGACTTCCTCTGATAAGCAGAACCCAGATGTAAGGATATACATCTCACTACAGAAGGAAGTACATCCTTTGAATAATCAATAGACAATACAAGCATCGACCAAACAGTGTTGGAAAACAGGATTCAGTTGTCACGTAAGCATTAAAAGGTTAAAAAGTCAAAGCGAGGAAGACCCATTTTACTTCATCATTTTGAGACCCCCACCCCATAAAAGGACCACCGACCCATTTCAGAGAACAAACTACGCATGCTTAATAGCTTTTTGGCTAATTACCATACGAAGCGGGGAATGGGATGTACCAGAGTTATGAATATGCATTTGCGTTTTGGGTATTCAATATTCTTGTACATAAAAAGACCCTGTGATCACCTGTGAATTGCGCGTGTGTATTTGGGAGCTATCCCCCACGCTGCCCGGCGTCGTAATAAACATACACTTTCTAACTTTAAACTGTTAGAGAGTCTTTGTCCGTCTTTGTGGATATCAGTATTAGATCAATATGCATATTTTTTTTTAATAAATCACTTTGACTTTTTAACCTTTTAGTGTTGCATGACAACTGAATCCTGTTTTTCTAGGACTGTTTGATTTATGATTGTATTGTATTCTTGGAGTCTATTGATTAGTCAGGATGCACAAACATAATTTGACAGGCTTCATGATTTACCAGTTCCTTAAATCCAGCTTCTGTTAACAAAGGGAAGCTTATCTATCTTACCTCAGCAATATTTATTTTAACTAAAATCCTTAATTCTTCAAAATTAATGTTTCACAGGGATGCCTCTTAAGATTACTCCTTGCAGGCGAGACCCGTTATCCAGCATCTGATATCTATAATGAGGTAAGCAATATTTCACATTAGACTTAAAAGTATATTATATGCTAGCAATATTTATATATCTAGCTAGACCTTATTAAAAGTGTAGTAAGTAGTGTAGTGTTTGACTGCTATCAAAATCACTATCTAAATTGTTAAATCATTTAAATATTTGTCAAATCACTCTCAAATTACCATTCAATTATTGCTTAATCATAATTTGTCATTTACTTTTCAATCATCAAGTATCATTTAATCATCATTTAATGATTAATAGAAGCCCTTTAGTTAACCCCACAACGATGACTTCTTTTAATAACTCACTTGTGACACCACTACACGTGCAAGTTTAAATGGAAATGTTAACTAGGGGCGGAGGCGTCTGTTATTAGGGCAAGTGAATGGGGAAAGTCTTTGTTTCCTCTGCGCGCAGCTCTATCCTCTTCCTGTGGACAGGGTGAGGCCGTGCGAGCCAGTTGTCACTGTTTGGACACTGCTCCTTCCGTTTCCCCACCCCCCTGGAGAGCAGACGACATTCTCCGATAACGCGCAGAGTCTGTCCATTCCTGTATAGTCCCTAGTCTCGAGGAGGGGGAGGTTGGTGACTCCCCAGGCAAAGGCGACCGTATTGTGAGCCGCCTCACGTGTGTTTCGTGCTTCCTTTCCCCTCGTGTAGGACCGCGCTGGCGTGTAGGCCTTAGCAACAGCCAGAAGGAGGCGGAGCTGACGCGAGTGGACCAGCTGGTTCAGATCCCTCCTTCATCCACCCTTCTTCCTCAATTCTTTCTCTTTTCTGCGTCTTCTTTTCGTATTTCTCCTGTGCGTTGCGCATCTCATTCCGTGCTGCTGCCGCAGCAGGGAAGTGGTGGTGGCACCGCCAGCTTCGTGCTCCCACACCATCTTGCCCTTCGCTCTCCCAGAAACAGTCTGAAGCCATTTGCAGCGCCTCCGACATCGCCTGTGGGGTTTCTCGCTCCGCCCCCTTCCAGAAGTAGGTACGCGGGCGCTGAAGGGTAGCTGCGGGAGAATGCAGACTCGATTTCTAAGAGCTGTTAGCGCGGTGGCGTTGTGCGCAGAGGAGCGCTGCGGGGGGTGCTCGGGCCTCCTCGGGGCGTTTTTGCTGCCTTCCGTGAGGCGAGGGCTGGCAGGGCGTCTATAGTTTTCCCCGGCGGGCTCTTTCACTCTGACGTGTCGGGTACTGCGGCGGGAGGCCGCGGGCCAGGATGGCACACACACTACTACTTCCTCCTTAGTTGGGGCAGACAGGGAGCGAGGCAATGAGGCTTCCTCAGTCCTCGCTGGGAGAGGAGCTGTTTTTTTGTTTGTTTTTCTCCTTAGACCGGTAGCCTCCACGTCTTTTGTGTTTTGGTGTCAGGAGGGGGTGGGGCGAGGTGGGTGTGTAGAGGCGATGGTGACTAACACATACCACGCTTTGAGCACTTGGCGGTCCTGCCCTTTTTGTCTGGATTATCGAGCTGCATTTAATTGTCATTGGGAAATGCCTGGGTTTGATTCGCGTTATTCGCATATACTTCGTCTTTTTGCTTCACCTAGATCACTGTTAGAGTGGTGTATACCTGAAATAGCCTTGCTGGGGTTTTTTGGTTTGAGTTTGGGTTTTTTGTGTTTTTTTATGGTCCATTTTCTAGCTGAGGATATTCAGGTAAATAAATATTTAATTAACCAGCCCGTTTAGGTTTTATTATTGATTTAAAATTAGTTAGTACTTGTATTCCCTTATTTTATTAAGTAATTAAGTTAATTTAGTACCTAAACGGGGCCTACAATAAAGTAGGAGAGGGATTTTTTACAAGGGCATGTAGTGATAAGAAAAGGGGAAATAGCTTTTAACTAAAAGACGGTAGGTTTAAATTAGATATTAGGAAGAAATTCTTTGCTATAAGGGTGGTGTGACACTGAAACAGGTTGCCCAGAGAAATTGTGGATTCCCAATTCCTGGAAGTGTTCATGGCCGGGCTGGATGGGACCCTGTGCAACCGGATCTGTGGCAGGGAGTTGGAACTAGATGATTTTTTTTAAGGTCATTTCCAGCCCAAATATTCTAGGACTCTGTGAAGTATTAGGGTAACTTGAAATGCTTTTATCGCATATTTCACATCGTTCATAAGTTGTAGTTTCTTGGAAGTGCACTTGGTGTGCACAAAAGCTTAATTATATTTGCCACTCAAATAATCTAAATATCTGCTGTTATTAGAGTTGACTATGCCTCAGTTTAGTTGTAATTTGGAATTAAAAGATGTCTTAGTTATGAGACTGATAACTTTAATAACAACAAAGTATTTATGTTCCCCTTTTAGTTTGGCTGGGTAAATTTGCCAGTAACTGTGAAGGTCAGTGGTGTAAATTACTGTTTGACTTAGCACACTGAAAAAAAAGGCTCCTTTTTTATTGGGAGGTCAGGGTTAAACAGGGACATCTCTTAAGTGTTAAGATGCTTTTTGGAGGTAAGACAGATAATTATATTTTTTGTAAAGGTTTGGTTGTAACCAGTCAACCAAAAGATTGGGGAATGTAAGGTCGTGGGGTTGTAATATGTTAGGTCTCTGATCATAGCCAGTTTTTTGTTCTTGCTGTGAAACAGAGATGAAAATGTCAGAGATGACTGCCTCATGATGCTGCAATTTCTTGATTGAAGTATCTGCACTCCCTTTTCCTCTATAAATGAAGCTGTAGTCATGTTAATTGAATTTCACATTTTCCTCTTATAGTGGGTATATGCTTGGCTGCTTCAGTTCTGTGGGTTGTAGTTGGCAGCTTTCAGAGATATAAATAGAAACTGATTTCAGAGGCCCCTGTTGACAATGTTTTGTGTCTGAGCCTTTAGTCTGTCACACTGCAGCCTTGTGACAAGCAGAAGTTAATGTACTCAACCACGTGACCCAAGTGTTATGATCCAATTATTAAAAATTTTTAGAGAGGTGCTTCTGCCCAAATTAAGGTGCAAACAAGAGCATATGCTGAAGTCAATAGTATGGGTTTTATTTAATAGTAAATGTGAGAGAGAGATAGAAAGAAATAGAAAAAGAGTAGGGGGGGAGAGAGAGTGACAGATTAAGTAAGAAACCTCACCACTCTGGATCCCGACGGTGTCCTGTTGATCCTCTTCTTGTCTTCTCAGTGGTGAGGGTCCAGCAAAACAGAGTTCAATGGATTAATATGCGAGTGGGCCAGGTGTGAATGCCTGGGTGCCTCCCCTGGGGAGGGCAAGTTTGACACAGTCTCTTGCAACAGACTCTGGATCTGTTGCATCCCTTTGCATCATGTGCAGTTGTCTGGTGTAAGGCCTCAGGAACCAGTCTGGGGGGTGCTTTGGGGGTCTTTGATGGTTTATGACACCCTTTCAGCTGCTTCTCACATTAATGTCCCATGTGTATGTGGCCTTCCCAGGGTGGGGGGTTTGACAACTGAGCCAATTTGTGTAAAGGAGGATGGGTGTTGGCACCCTCTGACCAAGGGTTACACCACATACCCAAAAACTCTCCTCCTCCTCCCTTGGTTCGGGGGAGGGGAGTGTGTGCAAACCTGGCCTCAGCAGATGAGCCTGTGAGCTATGGCCTCACCCACCTCAAACCCAGCCAGAGCTGATTTTTAGGACAGCTGCTGGATTTGGCTTTTTTGTGGATACATTCTTCTCCCTCAGCCTTGTTTACTTCTCCCTAGGCCTGAGATAATTGGACAGTAGTGTCATCTTTATCTCAGGTTCTATTAGGCGGCTTAATTAATAGTCCAAGGTTCCAGTCAGGAGGCATATTCAGGGAGGGGTGGGCTTTATACAGATTCTTTATAGAGTTTTGTCATAATGGGCAAAAAGTCCTTCATAACAGTGTTTAAGCCATTAACCATAACATTTCAGTCTCTCACACCAAGTTTCTGAGAAAAGTTCAGGGAAGCAGATACATAATGGTATTTGCTTGTTTTTCCGGGTAACGGAACTGAATTTGTAAAGCTTTAGGTACTTTGTGTTCTTAGAAAAATTAGTAAGGAAGAATTTCAGAAGTCTGTAATCTGTCTTTTCAGAAAACTTTATTTTTGCTCTTGGTTCAAAATATTAAATGGCATATTTTAGTTTTCTGATTATTAAACTCTGGAAAGTGTATTATAACCTAGTCAGGTGATACCTAGACCTTAAAGAGTGAAAATCAAATTTTCTTAAGCATTGGATAACAATTTGATCTTTTTTTTTTTTAATAAGCAGCATGTATTTCAGGTAGTGAAGGACTGTGCTGAAAAAGAGCTATACTCATTTGTAATATGTTAATATCATTAATACTTAAAGCTAAACTTAGTAAGTACTGAAAGATTCTAATTTGAGTGGAGCAAGTCAAGATTGATGATGATAGTGTGTGTTAGCACTTTTGATAGTGCTTTGAATGTACCTGCATCTAATAAGGCCAGAAGTACAGTCTTTATTTGTGTTATAATAACATAGAGCTACAATAAAGATTAGAATATTTCTAAAGGTCTTAGATTTTCTGTTGTGTCTGCTGATTTGGTGTATGGCTGTAAAACTGCAAACTCTTAGTGGTATATCAGAATAAGTACAAGTTTGCTTTGTAGTACTGAAACAAAGGTATAAATTGTTGAAATCCTGTGACCACCAGCAGGCAAGGAGATTGATTTTACTCTTTTCTCCTGCTGTTGATTTACTTTGATCCCAGAAGTTTAGATTAACTAGACAAATACTGCTGTCAATTGCAGTTGTCATACTGTTGAGATATATGGTTACAGCTTGTAGTATGGTTTTTTAAAGTTATAAAAAGTATTTCTTTATACACTAGAGTTAATTAATGTTTAGTATGCTTGAGTTTTCATGAGCATCAGCAGACAAATATCCTGTTTTGTGGCTGCCCTTAAAGAAGAAGGCAGTAATCTGGAGTTGTTACTAAAATGTCTAAGTGCTATAGGCAGTACTTTCACTAAATCTAAATTTTTGGAGGACAAGTGTGTCCTCAATTTGTAGTAGATTGCTTGATTATTATATTCTTAGTTCCCAATGACAATAAAACTAGGATTTGGTTGCTATATCAGTTTTTCTACTAGCCTTGTTTTGCAGAGGTCAACTGCCAGTGAAGGTGAAGTATTTTTATTCCTAACTTTTGCAGTTGATGGCAGAGATGAGGGTTAGAATTATCTACCTTTGAAAGATGCAGAAGTCTGCCTATATTTTAAAAACAAAAGGTTTAACTGGCTCTTTGGAAATGCATATAGTGCATAAATGAATGTATTCAACAGTCTAAAATAGTTTTATTTTTCCTGGAAGAGCAAAATTTGGTTTAAGCATATTTCAGTAATGCTTTTGGATCATGTTTTGAGGGCCTACTGTATGCATGTTGTTGCTAGTTAATATTCAGTATTGGACTTTGTATGCAATTTAAGCAAAGTTAAAGGTCTTGTTATAGAAATGTCCCCTAAAGATATAAAATACAGTTTTAAAATGACTGTTGCCCATCCTTCAGTGATTTTTGTTCTGCTTAACAAATGTGTTGTGAAAGTACAAACTGCTAACAATGTTATTAGCATCAGAATGATACAAGATCACCATTACTGAAAAAGTGGAGCAGTTCTTCTGGAGTCTGCAAAAATAAACTGTGCTAATTACCAAAACTGTTTAGTAGACCCAAACTTGGTCTTGCTCATTTTACCCATCTAGCTGTGTTTTGTTTGGGTTTTTTTTTTTTTTTATACTCTCTAAGTGCTCAGAGGTTAATAAACTTTTGTTGGCCAATTAATTAAATTTGGTCATAACCTGCACACAGTTTGATTTCTGATAAGTATATTGCTTCTCAATATTACTGTGTGTATTTGGTTTGTGTGGCAGGTTTTTGGTAGCGGAGTGCCATGGGGTGGCTTCTGTGAGAAGCTGCCAGAAGCTTCTGCTATGTCAGATAGAGTCAATGCCAGCTGGCTTTAAGATGGACCTGCTGCTGGCCAGTCAACAATGGTGATAGCACCTCTGTGCTAACATATTTAAGAAAGGGGAGGGAAACTGCTGCACAACAGCAGCTGGAAGAGAGGAGTGAGAATGTGTGAGAGAAACAACTCTGCAGGCTCCAAGATCAGTGGAGGAGGTGCTCCAGGTGATGGAGAGGGGGCTGTGACCCTGAGCGAAGTCCATGTTGGAGCAGGTTTGCTGGTAGGACTTGTGACCCTGTGAAGGACCCATGCTGGAGCAGTCTGTTCCTGAAGGACTGCACCTCATGGAAAGAAAAAGTGAAAGGGACCCGCACTGAAGCAGTTTGTGAAGAACTGCAGCATGTGGGAAGGACTCATATCAGAGACATTAATGGAAGACTGTTCCCTGTGGGAAGGACCCCACATTGGAGCAGGGGAAGAATGTGAGGAGGAAGGAACAGCAGAGACACGTAATGAACTGACTGCTACCCCCATTCCTTGTGATGCTGGAGGATGGAGGGGTGGGGGAATAGAAAAATTGTGAGTAAAGTTTAGCCCAGGAAGAAGGGATGGGTGGGGAAGGTGTTTTAAGATTTGATTTTGTTTTTTCATTATCCCACTCAGATTTAATTGGTAATAAATTAATTTTTCCCAAGTTGAATCTGTTTTGTTTGTGATGGTAATTGGTGAATGATCTCCCCTCCTTATATCAACTCATGAGCCTTTCATTGTCTTTTTCTCCACCTGTCCAGTTAAGGAGGGGGAGTGATAGGGGAGCTTGGTGCACACCTGGCATCTAGCCAAGGTCAACCCACTAAACTATGATAATGTTTTTTACCTCTCTTAGATGTTCCTGACAATGTTACTTATCAATACAATTGAAGTATTGAATTATATATTAACATCCATATAGCCATCTTTAAAAATGCTGATATCACTTTTTGTGGGCAAGGTAAGCAGACCTACTTTAATTCTATAACTATGTAATCAATTTTGGTGAAATGCCAGTTCTTAATGCAGTTCTTGGTTTTATTTACAGCATTGAAATGGCTCAGGAGACAAACCAGACACCAGGGCCCATGCTGTGTAGTACAGGATGTGGATTTTATGGAAATCCTAGAACAAATGGCATGTGTTCTGTTTGCTACAAAGAACATCTTCAGCGACAGCAGAATAGTGGTAGAATCAGCCCAATGGGTAAAGGTTTGAGATGTGTTTTTTTGTGTGTCTTGTAAACAGTGTGTAGGTGATGAGGTATATTCAGATCTTCTGATAGCTGCGTATTAAAACTATGAACATCAAAGGGGATAATACTTTAAATCACAATAAAATTGCTTTTTTGTGTAATGTATTCTAGTCTACTTGGTGTTGAACCTTAAGTTGGATTTTTACTTACTCTTTGCTACAGTTGTGTTCTTATACAATCCTTGTGTTTTGGTCATTAACAATATAGTCTATATTAAGAAGATGCAGTAGAATGAGGAATGATTGGAAATGGTTCATAACTGTATTAAAACCTGCTTGACTAACTTGTATTCTATACTTTGCTTATAATTAACTTCTCAAATTTCTGTTATATAGGGACAGCTAGTGGTTCAAACAGTCCTACCTCAGACTCTCCACCTGTACAGAGAGGAGATGCTAGTTTAAGCAATTGTGAAGGTACTGCTAGTAGCACATCTGGAAAATCAAGGTAAGATTATAGAATCATTTAGGTTGGAAAAGACCCTTAAGATCATCAAGTCCAACCATTAACCAAACACTGCCCAGTCCACCACTAAGCCATGTCCTTAAGTGCCACATCCACATGACTTTTAAATACCTCCAGGGATGGGGACTTAACCACTTCCCTGGGCAGCCTCTTCCAATGCTTGACCACCCTTTCAGTGAAGAATTTTTTTCTAATATCCAATCTAAACCTCCCCTGGCACAACTTGAGGCCATTTCCTCTTGTCCTATCCCTTGTTACTTGAGACAAGCGATCAACTCCCACCTCGCTACAGCCTATTTTCAGGTAGTTGTAGAGAGCAATAAGGTCTTCCCTGAGCCTCCTTTTCTCCAGGTCAAACACCCCCAGCCCCCTCAGCTGCTCCTCATAAGACTTGATTTCTAGACCCTTTACCAGATGAAGGTATTATTTTGAGGTTTGAATGAACTGTGAGTATATAGCAAGTTAAAGTAAGGTTGCCCTATTACAGAGAGTTTCTGCAGAGGAAAAAGTGATAGTGCACTTCACAGTGCTTTATAAATCTTTATAAATCAGGACTAATTAGTGTTTGGTGTTAGACTACTACATTTACAAGGACTTTTCTGGTTTATCTGGGGAAATATTTTCTACAGTTTGCCTAGTTTCTTCTAGGGAAGAGAGATAGACGTACAGGTCAGGAATGTGTATCAATAATAACTGATCGGGTAGTCTGATGGATTTTGACAGTTTAGGCTCTTATGTACTCTAAACTAATGTAATCACCCATTTCACTGTATGTAAACAGAAATGTGCCTGTTGCTGCTTTGCCTGTAATGCAGCAAATGACAGAAATGAGCATTTCAAGAGAGGAGAAAGTATCACCAAAAACAGACATCGAGCCAGGTATGTTTGTAGAGTAACACTGAATACAACTGGCTTAACAGAAGCTGACAATTTATTTACTTTCTCTTAAGTAGGCATCTCTATGGTGATTCTCTTGAGGAATTGTTAATTATGAATGCTTCTTGAGTATTAATACTCTCAGAATCAAGAAGACTTAGTAGTGCCAGAACATAGTTTTCAGATGTGTTCAATTTTAGTACATAACTTTTGACACTTGAGGAGCATTTTGGCTATCAACCCTTCATTTTTAAAAATAAGACACTTAAATTGTATCTGGGTGCAAGATATTAAATTCTGAAGTCAATGTTGATTTCTTTATAAAGCCTAGCAGTACAGTTTCTGCTGACTTGTGGCAATCAAAATGGTTTGTTGCATTTGAAGAACAAGGTTCTTAATTCTATTCTACAGAAGGATGAGAATGGGGCACAAGGGAATACTTAATTTAAAATACTAACAAAGACTGCTAAAGGATCTTGGACTACGTGAATAAATAGTAGATATAACTGAAATGCTATTGTGTGGATATAGAGTACTTACGGCATTAATTGCTTAGTAAGAATGTTCAATTTAAAAAAGCTAGTGAATTAATGTTTATTATATAGCAGTTTATTCAAATGGATATCTTAATGTACTTGTTTGATATCTATAGATATTGATACTTGTTAATTTTAATAGTTCTGAAAGTCTTAAAACATTGAAAGGTGATTTTTAATAGGAAAATGTGTTTGCTACAACTGAAGATAAAATTACTTCTTTTGTGTTGAAAATTCCAGAACGTACCACTCAGCACTGTACAGATGCATCTTTGTTTAGGACTGCTGTTACAGCTGATAGTTAATTGCTTGGGTTTTGTACACAGGTTTTTACTATTTTAGTTGTCATGTTAAGTTAAAATTGTGACATGAAATAAATTACGGTTGCTTTTACTATATTCTTTTTTGGTTATGTACAGACCGAGGAGATTTTTACATGTTTCAGCTTGTAACTTGTGTTATCTGAAGAGACTTATTGTATGTAACTTAGAAATTTATACTTTGTTGCAATATTTATAAACCCATATTGTCGTGTTATGTATTGGTACCTGAAAAAGAGATAGACAGGAAAGAAAAACGTAAATTGGTAGCAGTGGTCAAGTAATATCTGAATTTTGTCTTATTAAAACTGCCAATAGGGATTTGTCATTTTGCCAACTATAAAGGCCAGTCTTCTATTTGTGTTGACTCTATATTCATTTTCTTATAACGAGGCAACTAAATGGTAGTGTCACACAGCACTCTATTGATTAGAATAGGAGGAAGAAAAAAAAAATCCCTATAAGCAACTCAAGATAATAATCTTGCAGCTTGAAACGCAGAGTTGAAACCAGACAAAGCTCTGTTAAATCTTGTGTAGAGATAATTGGGAACATGACTATGGAATTTAAAAGTTTGGAAAACAAACTTCTATAACAAAATTGTCTTCCTTAGTACATATCTTTAAATTCTTGAAACAGTCTTCAGCTGATCTAAAAGTTAAAGTTCATAAGTTGGGAGCAGATTTTAGACAGCACAGACTAGTGCATTTGTCCGCTTTTTTTAGATTACAAAGGGTTTATCAGACATTTCAGATACAGCATTTGCTGTATTTACTAGTACATTGATCCTGTGTCTTGCAGTCAAAAAAAGCTGGCCTCACCTTTTTATAAATCCCTATGGTGTTTAGGTTAGTTTCTTTTTTTTTTCCTCTCTTTTTCTGCAGCATCCAATATGTGTTGGTCTCTCTTGAGGAGAAGCTGAAACAATAGTAGAGTAGATAATTAATGTCACCTTGTAAAACAAAGCTAATACTTTCTATGAGATGTAATTCTCTAAGCTAATGTCTGTCATGATATTGCTGATGAAAATACTTTAGTTTTATCTGTAGTCTCACCTTGGCAATTGAATTTCATAACTATTAGATGGTAGGTCTGGAACAAGCAATGTAGCCTTCAAGCAAAGTAGGTTTGGGTTTTTTTTTTCTTAAGCATTATGAAGACTTATTCTCCAAGTCGAAATTGTAAATAGTTAGGTCTACACAATTTTCTTTAAGTCTGTGGGCTCAAAGAATACTCTCTTGCTGTTTGGGTTTTAAGCATCTGATTCTAGAGGGTTCTGAAGTTGAAAAAAATGAATCTTAACAGGCTTGTATTTTCTTTTGTTTTTCTCAGGTTGAGGTTGTAATCTGGATTCTCATTCAGAACAAATCAGGTCTGAAGGCAATGAATCATATCTTAGCATTTGAAGGAAGAAAGGCCCAACAGATATAACTGGCCTAGTTGGTTATAATTTAGATGTCTAACATGCTATATTTTAACTTGTAATTTCTTAGTTCAACTTTGTCGCCTGTTGTAGTTTTGTAATTGAATTGTGGCGTGTTCAGTTGCTTATCTGATGAACTGTGTAGAAGTCAATGAAATATAAATACCTTTCTATCAGAACTCCAGTTCATAATTGGGCATTAAGTATATAATGCATTTTATAGGCTTTTGATCTGCTTCTGCACTTCTTAATTAAGGATTTAATTTTTGTTCAGTCTTGACCATAGTCAGAATATACCCAAAATATTCTAGAAATATTGTTCATATTTGTGGGTTTTTTTCCATGCTAATTTACAGAAATTAAATGCCAAAACCCCCTTATATAACTAATTTACTTTCCTTGTGTTGATTATTGCATCAGAGCAATACCATTACTAAGTTGGTGAGGCATAGTAGAGGCCTTGAAGAAGCCTGCTTTGTTTAAGCAGATTTTTAAGTGCCAATAAACGATTCATGCAAGAGAGCTGACTTGCATATTAAGCACTAAAACTCAACTGTTGTGAAAACAAGCGTTTAAATAATCATATTGTATCTAGTTATAGCATATTTCTAGCATTTTTCTGGGTTACTACCTTTCTGAATAAATCTCCTCTCAGGGCTTTTAGTGTTTCCAGACTTAATTAGTCTAGTGTGCATATCAAAAACCTTATTTTTCTGAACCCAGTAATAGCTTTGTTTTACAGAGCAGTGTGGTGAGTTATCACTCTGAAGCCACAGCTGTGCAGTAGTGCTGCCTATGAAGAAGGTGAACTGGAACTTGAAATGCATATGGTCTTGTGTAAAATAAGTGTTAAAAATTCTTCCACAAACATTGTTAACTTACAGTCTGTAGGTTACTCTTCCCATTCCTGAATGTTGTCATATAATGAAATTAATGAGATGATGGTTAGCTCATTTTTCTTTTGGTTCCATACCAAGCCAATATGATGAGTTATTTTAATGTTCCACACCACAGCTATCTTACATGCAAGACCCTGTTAAGGGATGCCCTCACTTATGTTACAGATAAAACCAGTAGCTATGAAATTTACAATGTGCTACAGAGAATATTCTGAGTAATATGCTGAATATCTTATGAGCTATTGAATGTTCAAGATAATAGCTTATATTGCTTGCTTCTTGTTTTAATATCTGATTCTGATTTGTTTTCAAACATGGCTATAGTATTTAAATGTGGGTGCTATCTGTAGACAGTTCCTTTGTGGCTGTCAATAAAATCATCAGATATATCAACTTTGTCTTGTGTTCAAAATTATCTTCCCATTTCCCATGTCTACTATAGCTGAAGTAGATGCCCTCAATTGAAACAATTCTGAAATGGAACTAATAATCTCCTTGAAGTCTTGAAGCTGTCTATCTTGAAGAATAAGACTGGAGACCAAACTGTTGGTCCTGTGCTTGTTGCAAATAACATGCTATCATATCTTTTTGAGAGATGTGCAAAAGGCATCATTCTTGATGACAGCTGATCTAAACCATATTTCAGCATGATACTTAAACAGGGGTATCTGTTATATTGATGTAAGAGTAAAAATATTCAGTGTGCCTGTTGAGCACATGAGATTAGTTTCATGCTACAGAATAATTTTTATCCCAGTTCTTTGGCACCAAATTGAATATACAGTTTATTCTTTAGCATTTTATCATGGACAGATCAGCATAGCAGTTGCAGTTTCTAAATAATAAAATACTTATTCTCAAGCTTGAGAAAGCATAATAAATATTGTCCATCTTATTTTCATTGATTCAAACTTGATATACAAGTCAGTTGTGTTAATGTGCAACACAAGAATTATGTAATTTGTAGTATAGTCTTCAGTTTTGGTGCTGTGGAAGTGCTGTATGTTTTTCTGATGACTTTTGGGTGCTCTTGGTCTATTACCTTTATTCCTTCTTTGGTTTTATTTTTTCTGGCCCTTCTGTGGTAGGAGTTGGAGTTTACCTTCATGTAAAAGTATTTAGAACACTTAAAATTTCTTTTTTTTTTTTTAATGTTCTCAGGCATTTCACTCTACTGGCATGCTTACTGCTTCCTATTACTGTGGAAGTCATTGCATTTTTTAAACTGATAGGGTTCTATTTTGGCTAATTTGTGTGGGTATACAGGAAGCTTCTAAAACCTTGCTGTTACTTTAGTAGTCCTTTGTGGATGAATTTAATTTATTGCTAATTTAAAAAATAGAGCATGATAGTAAGAAACAAAGGAAACTAAAAATGCCTTCCTTTCACCCCTTTCTTCCTAGACCCATCTTTACTTTCAGACTCTTCTACCTCCTCTCCCTATATTCTAAGTAATGCAGGAGGAATGGAGGGTTGCAGTCAGTTCATAACTGTTCTCTGCTGTTCCTTCCTTCTTGCACATTTTACCTGCTCCAGTATGGGTCCCTCACACAGGATACAGTCCTTTATGAACTGTTCCAGCTGTATTGGTTTGTGTAAGGAAAACCACTGTCAGTTCTGACAGTCTAGTTACAGAACCACAGAATGGGTCAGGTTGGAAGGGACCAGTGGGTCATCTGGTCTGACCTCCCTCCTCAGGCAGTGTCATCCTGGAGCACATGGCACAGGATTGTGTCCAGGCAGTTCCTGAATATCTCCAGTGAGGGAGACTCTACAACCTCTCTGGGCAATCTGTCCCTATGCTCAGTCACCTGCACAATAAAGAAGTTCTTCCTCATGTTCAGGTGGATCTTCCTGTGTTCCAGTTTCTGCCCATTGCCTCTTGTCCTATTGGGTGGCATCACCAAGAAGAGCCTGGCTCCATCCTCTTGATACCCTCCCTTCAGATACTTATAGACATTGATGTGGTCCCCTCTCAGTCATTCCTTCTCAAAGCCAAACAGGCCCACCTCCCTCAGTCTTTCCTTATAAGAGAGGAGCTCCATGTCTCTCTTGTACTGAGGAGCCCAGAATTAGACACAGTACTCCAGATTAGGCCTCACCAGGGCTGAGTAGAGGGGCAGGATCACCTCCCTTGACCTGCTGGCAGTGTTCTTCCTAATGCATCCCAGGATTCTGTTGGCCTTCTTGGCCACAAGGGCACTGCTAGCTTATGGACCCAATCTTCCTTGACCAAGGAAAAGTCTTCCTTCTAACATACCTTTACCTTGGTGTCCTAGGTCAGAGATCTCCGAGTGCTGGCCTTGTCAGTGCAGACTGATGCAAAGAAGGCATTCAGAAACTGCCTTCTCTGTGGCCTCTATCACTAGGGTTCCCCCTCCATTTAGAAATGGTCCCACATTATCCTTAGTTTTCCTTTTATCATTGATGTATTTGAAGAAGTCCTTGTTGTCCTTGACATCCTTGGCCAGGTTTAATTCTTGATGGGCCTTGGTTTTCCTCATCTCATTTCTACTTACTCTGACAACCTCTCTATATTAATTCCAAGTGGCCTGACCCTGCTTCCACCTCCTGTGTGTTTCCTGCTTGTGTTTGAGTAATGACAGGAGTTTTTTATTCATCCATGCAGGTTTCTTGTCTTCTTTGCCTGATTCCTTGCTCAGTGGGATGCATTGTTCTTGAGCCTGTTAGTACAGTAGTTGTTGCTTTTTCAGAAGTCTCAGTCACTGTGGGTTTAATACTTTGGGGTCAGATTAGCATTAGTCTTCCTATTTGCAGGACCTTTCTTTGTGTAGGTTGAACAGCTGTCATACTGTGGCTTGTGGTTTACTTCTAATCATAAGTACCCTTGCTGTTCTCCCTTTGTCTGCTTTGAAGATGCATCTTAGCAACTGAATCAAGTAAATGTTCCCAAATATACAGTGCAACAGTTGTATTTGTGGGGGTTTTGTTTGTCTTTTTATTTTTTGGGCACTTTTTGTACTAGGATTAGGTTGGTTCCTTATCCTAGGTGATTTATAATAATAGAATTGTAGAATTGTTTTGGTTGAAAAGGGACCTTAAAGATCGTCTAGTTCCAACCCCCCTGCCATAGGCAGGGAACCTTCCACTATCCCAGGTTCTTCAAAGCCCCATTCAACTTTGCCTTTGACACTTCCAGGGAGGGGGCAGCCACAGCTGCTCTGGGCACCCTGTTCCAGGGCCTCCCCAGCCTCACAGTAAAGAATTTCTTCCTAATATCTAATCCAAACCTACCCTATTTCAGTTTAAAGCCATTCCCCCTTGTTTTATCACTACATGCCCTTTTGTAAAAAGTCCTGCTCCAGCCTACTTGTAGGCTCTCTAGGTACTGGAAGGCTGCTCTAAGGTCTTCCCTGAGCCTTCTCTTCTCCAGGCTAAACAGCCCAAACTCTTTCACCCTGTCTTCATGGGAGAAGTGCTCCAGCCCTCCCTCCTGAAGCCTTTTAGTGGCTCTTCTCTGAACTTGTATGAACAGGTCCATGCCAGTGTGCACTGGTCTCTGCTTTGTACATTGAGCTGTTGATTGCAACTGAGTGCAACCATCCAGCCAATTTCTTATCTACCAAGCGGTCCATCTGTCAACTCTGCATCTCTCCACTTTAGGGACAAGGATGTTGTTTGGGGCAATACCAAATGCTTTGCATGAGCCCAGGTAGATTTTTATTGGTCACTCTTTCCATATTTGCCAATCCTGTAACCCTTTCATAAAGACCTCCATGATTTGCCCTTAGTGAAGCCATGTTGATTGTCACCAATCCCCTCTTTATTTTCCATGTACCTTAGCATAGTCTCCAGGAAGACCTGCTCCATGATTTTTCCAGGCACTGAGGTGAGACTGACTGGCCTTTAGTCTCCTGGGTCTTCCTTATTTCTGTTTATAAAAAATGGGGTTATGTTTCCCCTTTTCCAGTCAATGGGAACTTCACTGGACTGCC
This sequence comes from Cyanoderma ruficeps, assembly GCA_008694505.1. NCBI lineage: Eukaryota > Metazoa > Chordata > Aves > Passeriformes > Timaliidae > Cyanoderma > Cyanoderma ruficeps. Next base: position 169,702 of record VZDJ01000395.1, read on the forward strand.
ATGACTTCTGAATATGATGGATAGTGACTTAGCCACTTCATCCACTAGTTCTCTCAGGACCTGCAGATGCATCTCATTCGGTTCCATGGACTTGTGCACCTGCAGGTTCCTTAGATGCTTTCAAACCTGATCTACAGTGGGTGCTTATTTGTTCTCCCAGTCCCTGCCTTTGCCATCCAGGTTTTCATCCACCAGTACCCCTAAGTCTTCTTATATAGGGATGATCTTAATCCCTGCATCCCCCAGCCTATATTGATATTGGGGGTTGTCCTGATCCAAATCCAGGACTTTGCACTTTGCCTTGCTGAACCTCAGGAGATTCGCATGGGCCTACTTCTTGAGCTTGTCCTGGTCCCTCTGAGCGGCATCCCCTGTGCCTGTTTGTTGTTCCTGATGGCACTGCATTTTACACTGCCTGTGGTTAACTTATTGTTGTATTACTTAATAAAATTTAAAAATCATGTCCATTTCTGGAAACTTCTTTTTGCTCCCAAGTTCTTCAACCTTGTAGCAGGAGATCTGGTCTCCTAAAATTGAAGTGAAACGAACCTCATCTGGTAACCTGAGCTGGTGGTTGGCAAGAGAAATAACCATGGTGGATAATGTCCTGGGTTATAGAGTCTATTCAATTTCATCTGCTGAAAAACAGTTGGGGGCGGGTGCCTTTTGATAATGGCCCAACGG
>VZDJ01000395.1:175330-188569 GCA_008694505.1 Cyanoderma ruficeps
AGGAAGGCTGGACCCTTCTCACCCTCAGGACCCTTTTTATTTTTGCTACTGGATCATTTCTGCCTCAGCGGAGCCGTACCTGCCATTCCAGGAGGACTCACTTTTGGACTGCTTCCGACACCCTGACTAACAAGGTTGTAGCTTTGACCCTGTCAGGGCTTTCCAAAATTGTTGTTTGTTTGTTTGCTGGTTTGGTGGGGTGGTTTTGGTTTGTTGTTTTTTTTTCTTTTCTACCACATTTGTATTCTTATATTCTTAGCAAAAAGCTGTTATTCCTACTCCCAAATCTTTGCCTGAGAGCCGTTAATTGCAAAATTAGAATTTGGTGGGGGGTGAGGGGTTTACATCCTCTATTCTAAGGGGAACCCCAGTTTCCCTGGCCGATACCTGTTTTTCTAAACCAAGACAGTGGTGAAGAGGGCTACATGCCAACAGGACCTCTGTTAAGGCAATAAAACATGTTCTGGTGATAAAAGGCTTTGCTCCATATGAATAGGGTTATTGGTACTGAGGAAGCGGGTCTGCAGGTGACAGTAACAACCATTTTCCTACCATTGTTTCAGCTTTTGCCTAGTGATTTATTCCATGGCAATCACTTAGTACTTTGCCTGATGATTAACACAGTATGATTTCTGTCGTAACATTTGTTTAATGTATACTAGAGTGAGCTTTTTGTGACAAGCAGTTGTCAGGATAGTATATAATGGATGTGGGTACTAATGTCATGTCAGAAGAACTAAAACTTATATTTCATTTGAGATACAGTTTGATGAAAAAATGGGGGGGTTTTATGTGTGAACTTTAGTTAAAGGGTGTTGTCCCTGTTCTAGCTGTTACGCAAAGCTACTTTGAGGACTTCATTATTAGGATCCATTATTAGATCTAACTCTGCTGGCTTAAAAGTGGGTGGATGCCTACTTTTTGCAGGTGCTATCTGTGTTGTGTCGAGTAATAAATTGAACAATTCTGATTTAGGGCAACCTGTGAAATCTCCTTGTGTTGGGACCATTTAGTTGCCCATTTCTGCATGTTACCTGCTTTTCATTTTTGGAATATGTTTTAGTTGTGGAGGAAGGATCCTGTTTGGGAGCTCTTTTCAGAAATGGGCCTTTGCACTTTGGATTATCATCATTCCTTCCTAGTTCCCAGGTTGCTGGTTGTAGCAGTGAACACCTGTCAGTTTCACAGAGTTCACAGAATATTATGAGTTGGAAGGGACCCAGAAGGATTTCAAGTCCAACTCTTAAGTGAATGGCTCACACGGGGATCAAACCTGTGACCTTGGTGTTACTAGCACCATGCTCTAACCAACTAAGCTAATCTCAGGGTCAGTATATATATGTAGAGGAGGAAGTAAATATATTTAAAGTAGTTGGTAACATTTTCCCTTAGATAGATTTGGTTTTAATCTTTGTTTTGTGACACAAAATTATCTAATACACTATCTCTTGGTCTTGATGGATCAGTGAGCTCAAATCTTGTCACTGCTGCACTTGCACTGTTTCTTGTGAGGTTTGTCCTCCATTGGTTCAGGTGGTTCCTGCTATAAGTACATCCTATAACATGTAGCTCCAAAACCAGATTACAACAGTTTAAAGGCATATCCATTACAATCTCTACCATTGATCCCTTTTTACCAGGCCATAGGGTTTAACATTGCAATGAACTCCTCCCCTTGCCCCTGATTTGACTTGGATTTATTCAGACTGCAGTCCCCCAGGAGTGTGCCTGCTCCAAGTGGAGCTTTATCTATGAGTCAGTCTCTTTAGGGTATACCTTCTGCTGCACAGACTTATCCATAGCCACAGTTGCTTTGAGGTGCACCTGTTCCAGCATGGCCTTTTTCATGGGCCACAATCCTTTCAGAGATGTACCTGCACCAGTGTGGCTTTACCCACAGCAACAGTCCCTTCAGGGGTGTACCTGCTGTGTTACAGACTTATCCACAGCCACAGATGCTTCAAGGTATACCTTCTCCAGTGTGGACTTCTTGAGCCACAATCCCTTTAGAGGTGTACCTGCTCTGGCACAGATGTAACCATGGCCACAGATGCTTCAGGGTGTCCTGTTCCCATGGGGACTCATCCACAGGTCAAAGTCCCTTCGACTTGAGTTCACACAGAGTTCCAGCCTGTCCAGCACAGCAGCAATGCCCTGGCCATTTGCCAGCCCATGTGCATGCATGGTCATTGCTGTTATCAAAATGTTCCCAGGCAGAGCAGAGTAAGACGATAAGCAGCAAAAGCAAAAAGCAGTCATCAATGAGCACTAGAGTTTAATTTGCAGTCAGGCAAGCAAACCTATGGCAAGCCCAGGAGCCTGCTGATTACTAGTTAAACAGCACTAACAGCTATTAATTTGACCTAGCACATTCCAGTCAAGTGTATTGTTATCTCAAACCCTTCAAGGCCTTTGTTGGATGCCAAAAAGATCTGTTGTGGTTTAACCCTGGTAGGCAGCTATGTACACACAGCTGCTCACTCCACCAGAGAATTGGAAGGTTCCTTTTTTCCATCTGCCACAGCATATAACTAGCATTTCATTTTAAACAGACTGGTAATATAACAAATCAAAGAGGAGCTTGACCATGCTGCTTGATTTGGGAGATGTTTAGTCAATTTCTTAATTCCTGTCAGCTAAGGTGTGTGATATCCAACAGGCTTACACTGTGGTGTCAGTGTTTTTAACCTGATTTGTTTTGGTCATAGGCTTTCAACTAAATTATCTGATACTGAGCACTACTTTCCTTGGGGTTTAAAGATGAGTTCACAAGGTTATATCTGTTCATTTTGAAAATATTAATTGTCAAGACAAAGGAGTTGCTTAATTAAAAAAAAAAGCAACTGTTGAAATTACTCTGAAAAGTATTAATAGCAGTCATGATTATAGTGCCATACCTTTGCTTTTTATTAATAGCGTGCTTAAGTATGGAAAAAACATTATATATCCAAGACTGGATAGTATTATTGTCCTCAGAATTAGCAAAATAGTGTTGATGGTGAACTCTTCACACTTTCTAGAAGAATCTATAGAATATTCAAAAATAAAGTCAGTAAAGAGCTTGAGTTGTTCCCTAGAACTTACAGCTATAATATTGTATAAGAAAATACTGATTTCCTGTATAAGACTTTTTGGGTATGAGCACTGAAAATTCCTTGTTGCCTCTAAAAGTTTCTTACTACTGAATCTTGTTTAAAATCTGAAATATGAACTGAATGGAGGCTCTCTTTGTTCACTTCTACAGTGAATTGTGAAATGGGGCTTGGATCTGTGAGGCTTTGTGTTAGTAGTAATAGGTGTATGAACATAATACAAATAAAATCTTATAAGAGCAGGTATTAATAGTAAGGATATTAAAATATTAACTATAAGGGGTTCATGATGTTGAAAAAAACCCACTTTCAGAATGCAATGCTTACTGATCCAAAAGGATCGCAACTAAGAAAACATATTTGTATGCATAAAGTTGGTTACAAGTGACTCCTTTAAACCTATATTCTCAATCATTAATTATGGAGTGTATTTTATAGTTTGGTCATTATTTTTTAAAACAATAGATGTAATCATACAATTGAGTGTCCAGGAAAACTGAACAGGGACAGACTCTCTGGGTTGTATGCATTAAAGTTTGTATACAAACACATCTCCCTTGTGTTTCCTCTGCACTAATTTGGGTATTTAAAGGATTTTTAAAACAACTGATAAAACATTTATTTTTTCAAAGAAAACTAACAGATCCACAGAAGGACACATTTTTATCCTGCATAGAACTTGGATTAAAAGTGAGAAATGTAACCAAAAATGTTCATGACAAAGGCAATTGAAAAATAAGCCATTTTGACTCAAACTGCTTGATCATTAAGGTTGACTATAGTACAAGGATACTGATATCCAATGTAAATATGTACTTTTTTCTTTAAATTATTGTGATGCCTGGAAGGCTGACCTGAAACAGAGACTGGACAGGGCTAGAGAATAAAATAGGTATTTATTGAAAGGCCTCCGGGTTCCACCTTGGGCCGGACAGGAGCCCAACCGAGGCTGCACCCTGAGTCCACTACGAAACGCCACACACAAAAGGCTGACCCGTCACGAGGTCCTACATTTTTATCAGTTTTGGTTCATTTGCATATCGGGGTTTAATTGTCCAATTACAGCTTCAGGTTGTGAGGTCTCATCCTTCTTGTTCCTCCCTCCGGTCCACCGTTGTTTATACTTTGGGCCTGGAAGCCGTCCTTGGTTCTCAGCAGAAAAGGGATTTGTTTTGTCTACCTACCCTGTGAAGAGAGCTTACTAGCACTTAATATGAGGCTCAGAACTACATCCTTAGGTAACACAGAATCTGCAAGCTAAAGCTTAGGGTATCAATTGAATAAAAGTGTCTGAAACAAGGGCTTTTTTGAGCTGTGTGGCTTGTAGTAGTATGTTTGGTGTATCACAAAATCAGTGGTTTGAAGCTCAAGAATGTTAGGTGTTGTACTGTTTGAGGTTTTAGATCATCTGACTTTGCAAGTATAGTGGCAGAGTAACTTGGTACTATGACCAAACAGCATTACTGTAAATGTCATTAGTTTCTAAAATATGGTCCTACTGACTATTATCCACAAGTATCCCCTCTGTTCAACAACTTTGACAGTGTTATTGTTTTAGATTAATGTAAACTGGATCATATTACTTTTAATATTGCGTGTACAGTACCTATATGGGTGTATACAGGTGATAACACTAGGTATACTGTATTTTCTAGATGATGGAACAGTGGGGAAAACTTCATAATTTTCTGTAGAGATAAAAGGGAAATTAATAGAATACCTGTTCTACTTACCACTTCAGACAATAAACTTCAGGGTCTTAGTATAGGGGAATTTGCTGTTAATAAATACAAACATGCTAATGAAGTCAAGAAAAGGAAAAAAATGACCTTTATTTCTTTTGCTTGCTTTAACAGTTATTACTCAACCAAGCCCATCAGTTTCTCAACCTAGTACTTCACAGAGTGAAGAGAAAACTTCTGAACTGCCTAAACCAAAGAAAAACAGATGTTTCACATGCAGAAAGAAGGTTGGCCTTACGGGTATGATAGTACTTTGTCAATATTGAATAGATTTATATTATTAATTGCCTCTTACTAGATTAAATTTGTTGAAATCTTTAGGCATTAAACTTTTGCTTGCTGTTACAAATTCCATAATATTAGATGCCTTAATACAGATGATATTTGAAAATATTCATTCCACTTAGTCTGTTTGATACAGAGGATGCACATACTCCCTTTGAACTGGCTAAGCTCTTAATTTATAGCTTTCTTAAGTCTGAAGCTTCCTAGTGATGTTGCTTTTCCTTTTCTTTATACAGGGTTTGATTGCCGATGTGGAAACTTATTTTGTGGACTTCACCGTTATTCTGACAAGCATAACTGTCCATATGATTACAAAGCAGAAGCTGCAGCAAAAATCAGGAAAGAAAATCCAGTTGTGATGGCTGAAAAAATCCAGAAAATATAAACTAGTCTATTTGTGAAAAGACTGACTTTTATTTGTTTTATTTTAATATGCCCTATGAAAGCATTAATGAGCAGATGCATGGCCATTTTCCTTTGTTCTCTAAAGTTTTGATTTTAGCCTTGTCCATCTTGGTTTTTCAAAATGTTTGGGTGTTTCTTACAGGCAGAATTGGATAGACACAGTCCTTGAAAATGTATATGCTCTCCTCAGAATATGATTGGATGGGTAGAACCTGCACAGGAATACACATGCACAGAAGACAGGCTCTAGTTCACATGTACTAAACAGATGTTTTCTTCATGTTTGCAGCAGATCTGCTTTTTGAGATGTTCAAGGTGTTTATGACTAGCCAAAGACTGCCTATTTGGGAGAAGGATATGTCAGAAAGGCTGATGGTCTACTTCTATCCATTTAAAATCTACTTTTAGTTTCCACACTCCATTGTACTCCAGCAGAATATAAGACATGTAGAGGGCTCTATCATCCAGTAAGATGAGTGTTGGTGCCATATTTAATAAAAAGTAATTTAGCAATTGCAATGAGAAAAATGGAAAAAATCAGATATGTATGAGAAGACTATTTTAGAACAGATAGCATTAACTTTAGAATAATGAAAATTATAATAATTTCCCAAAGGAAATATCCTGTTAGAAACTTAAGAACTGTCCTGCAACAGTTGTCTGCTTTTCCTAGCATAGCTAATAATGTTGTGTAGCACAATATTGTGCTAAGATTGACTTAGAAAACAAAAGCTATGGGTGGGATTTTTAGACATACCACAGCAACTCTATCAAGTGACACATGCATCTGTGTAAGTTGCAGAAGTATTTGAGCAGTTTATTATTCACGTGCTTCTTAAATTCAGCACATTCTGGGTTCAAAAGGCTATTAGGAGCTTTTTCAGTTAAAAGAAAAAAAGTTTTAAATGTAACAATTGTAGATTTAAGTGGGAGCTGGAACCACTCTTGGAAGGCTGCTTTATCATTTTTAATTGTATTTGGGTGTAGGACTGTAGAGTTCTTGGGTGTATTGCATGGGCTCCATTATCTACAGCTTTGTATAATAACTAGAAAGGACAGTATAGTTCACTGATGCTTGTCTGGTAATATTATTTCTGTGTTATAATGGAAGGGGGTTTTGTGATGTATGAAACTTGTGTTTTTTATATAATTGAGTATAGTGTAGACTAGTGTTGTAATACCTCATGTGTATGTACACAAAATGCTACTTATGATTTTTATTGCAGTGTTCAATCTTAGTTTTTTATTTCACCATTAAAAAATCAATCTTTTGCTTTTAATTTGTTCTTTCAATTTAGTTATCAGATATGCAAGCATGTACAAATAGTTCATACTTAGTTATTGCACATAATCACACTATCCAGCATCTATGCTCTGCTGTATTATGTAAATAATAAAAATCATGTACAGAAGGAAATACTTTTTGTGGAAGTTCATTGGTTTTAGTTATTGCTGCAACTTAAAAGTGGCCCTGTGGCAGTTGGGATACAAAACTAATACTATAGATTTTATTTTTTTCTTAAACCATTCTAACCTCCTTATTTCTTATTTTGACATACTGACTTCTTTAAGATGACTTGTTGAGGTCAGAAAAGCATGAACAGCTGGAATGCAGGTAATTACTTGATGACCAGATAAAGATGTCACCAAACAACAACGTGCTTAAAAGGGAATGAAGGAAATATTAGTAGTGAACTTTAAATGTTTCTGTTCTGTTGTGGGTTTTGGATTGTTTTTTTCTCCTTTTGGCTACAAAAGTTATTTCTGGTGGATCTGTTCTAATACAGCCAGTGTCCCAACACCATTGTTTTGTTAAAATCTTCATCAGAAGGCCTGGGCAGAGTTGACAGGGTCTATATCCAAATATGAATGTCATATATGCCAGACCTACCTTTCCCAAGGAAAAACAAAAGTACAGAGCACACAGCACATGTTGATTTGAAAGAAGCTATCTTTGCTGGTGAATAATACATAATAATTACTGCTACCACTATATATGCTTCTGATAAGGGAGCAAGGGCATGTTCTGGGCCTTCATGTGCCAGGATATTGACGATTGAGAGAGAGAGAAGGGAAGACTGATTTGTGATCAGAATTTATTTTTTACTGTATGCTACAAATCTTTATATATCATTCTAGGAAGGCTAGTAATTTTTTAGTGCAATGATTAGATTAAACATCACACAAACAAACTTATACATTTTACAATATCTCTTGCTTGCAGAGATTGAATCAATCTTCTTTTCCTGTCACTAGTCTTGATCCAATCTTCTTGTAATCTTCAAAGCTGTTTGTTCTTGCCAAGGCATCTTGGTTATTAAACTGGCTATGCTAATTAAATCCACATCCTATGTCCACATCTCCCCCATTTCTCCTATTTTTATTATTTTTTACACACTATAAAATACGAGCAATAATTATAACAATACATAATATAATGCCTAATACATATACGTCTATTTAAACTAAATTTCTAATCTACCCATTGAGTCCCCAATCTCTTAGGAGATGATTGAGCCAATCAAACCCATCATCTGCTTGCAGTTTGTTTACACCCTCTTTCAGGGCTGATGCTTCAGCTCTCATCACAATTCCTGCAACATAAGCTGAATCTGTTACTAGATTAAAAGGAACAGAAAAATTTTTGAAAAGCTCTGACAACAGTAGCAAGTTCAACAATTTGCGGGCATCCCTCAACTGTGCATACATCTGATCTTTAGGCACTAGATCAGGATGAATTTTATTTTTTTTAATTGTGGAGCTGTTTTAAATCATCAAAGTTGTATTTTTTCTACCTTTTTGTATTAAAGTCAAATCAACTCAACTGCATCATAACAAGCTTATTCAGTTTGTGGATGGGTTTTTTTGTTTCCTTGTTTTGTGAATGCACCTTGGAACTGGATATTTGGGGACAGTGTATCCAGATTTGTGATATTGTCAGGGTGAGAGTATTTTAGGAAGGATTACCATACTGATACTAGTACTTAATGATTCTGGTTATCCCTCTTGCATTCATTTTCTTTTTAAATCTGCACAAAGGCTTCTTTAATTTAACTTAATAGATCTGAGGAAGAAAGTATGGAACAAGAAATCTCTAATTTTTCTATAATATCATTAACTGTATCATGTGTAAATTATCATCTGCCCAGCCATAAGCTATTGCAAGTGGCAAAATTCACTGAAATTTCTTTGCAGCCCAAAAATAGTCAGGAGCCAGTGCAAGGACCCACCGTCTTTACTGACAGTTCAGGAAGGACAAGAACGGCCATTGTTACTTGGAAGGATGGATCTGAGTGGCAGGTTCTGGAAGGTCATAAGGATGGGTCGGCCCAATTGGTTGAATTGAGGGCTGCTGTCATGGCATTTCAGCGATTTTCCCAGGAAGCTTTCAATTTGATCACGGATTCCGCTTATGTGGCCAACATAGCACAGCGGTTGGGTCATTCAGTTTTGAAGGAAGTCAGCAATGCTGCTTTGTTTCATTTGCTGAAGACCCTGTGGTGTGTCATTCAGGCCTGGGTTCATCCATTCTATGTTCGACACATTAGAAGTCATACCAATCTGCCAGGGTTCATAGTGGAAGGTAACGCGAGAGCTGACAAGCTGGCTAACCCAGCGTGGGCAGCACCTCAGTCGGTTGGCAAAAGCTTTGTATACCATCAATCACCTTACGGTACCGCAGAATTCTAATAATCCTGTCATGTTGAACCATCACCTTTCATTACAGGCTTCGGACGAGACAAATCAGCCTCAAGCGAAGGTTCGGGTGCAGAATTTAGTCACCAAGCAGTGGGAAGGTCCCTATGACCTTATCGCTTCGGGGCACGGGTATGCTTGTGTATCTACAGATGTTGGGGTACGCTGGGTACCTGCAAAGTGTGTTCGTTCTGGCCTGTGACCGCAAAGGCAGAATCTGGCCGACGGGCCAGCTGGAAACCGTGACCAAAATGAAAGTCAGCATGTGGATTAACCATCGAGTAACGACTCAGATGCAGATGACACGAGTGTTCACTCCGATGGTCCCTCCACAAGCAGTCACTGAACATTGTTCATTTTTCTTTTTCCTTTTCTTTTTTTTAACTGAAAAAGGGTGAGATGTCACCCTTATTTTTCAGCCTTCTGATGTTTTTACATTTCTGTACTGGAGTTCTCATGCTTGTAACATAAACAAAGACTGGTATTTTGTAAATAATACATTACTTTCCAGGGGGACAGAGAAATTGATGGACTTCTAGGTTGACCTGTGCGGTCAGAGAAGTGTTAACCTCGTCCCTCAATCCCTGATCAAATTCCAAATACTATATAAGTCAGAATCTCAAAATAAAGTTCCTTCTTTTTCTTGCTTCTCAACCTGATGGGTGAGTGTCGTTCTTCGTGTCCATATAGTGACAGTGAACAGTTTGTGGTAGGAGAACGTGGTAATGCAATCCCTACACCTCTAGCAGGTACTTCCAAATAGGGAAAAGAGTCTCAGTTTACCTTTGACATGTTAAGAAGTTAAGCTGGAAAGTTCTGTGGATTTCTCCTTGTAATTGGCTCGGAGCCAGCCCAGAAGTGTGGATTGGGCTCCAAGAATGTAACTCAAAGACTGTTGTTACTCTTATTGGGCCAAGGGCCAAAAAGCCCACCTAAGCGGTTAAGTACTAAAGAGAGAGAACAAAGGAACTGCACGCTATTCGAGGTGCTGTAGCAAGCAAGGAGTTTATCTCTGTGCTGTGCTTGGCTTTGTTTTGTTTTTTGTATTATTTTCCTTCTTTATTAAAACCTTTCTGATTTTTCAAGGCACTCTTGATCACGCCGTCTCGCTCGCTCATTATTATAGCCATGTTTCTGCAAGGCTGGCCCTCAGAGTGTGGGTCAAACCCACACGTGGCGCCCGAACAGGGACTTAATACTAAGGTGGCTAATTCGAGTATCTCTGGTGTGCCCTCAGCCAGATAGGCCATTTTTCTCTTGATATAATTTTTCAAATTCGAGCTTGTGGTGGTTTTTGGCCATTAAAAAACCACGTTGTTGGACTGAAGGCCTGAGGGGGTCTTCAGTCTGAGCCCCTGTGTCCAGTGGAAGGGGGAGTCAGCTGGAGGCACCAATCCTGGAACGCGAAGTGGAAGTCCCGAAGGACCAAGTCCAGAGGTACAGAGACACCGCGTGACCACAGGAGGATCAGGGAATATCAGTGGAGCTGGATTCCGCAGAGATCTAACTTCGGTGAGTGAAATGGGAAACCAGCAAAGTGTAGTGGAGCGAGACATCTTTTATTATTTTAATACAAGTTAGCAGTTCAAGAGTTAAAGTTTGAGAAGAAACAGCTTAAAAAGCTTATGAAATGAGTCTATAAAAAATTCCCAGACACTATGGCAGCTGAAACATTCACAACAGAGTTTTGGGACAGAGTGGGATTGAAATTGTACGATCTGGAGAAAAGGAAAAATCTACTTTAAAATTACAACCCATCTTTAAGACTGTGTTAGACTTTGTAATAGAAAATGAAAGACTCAGCAGTGCAAATTCAAAAGTACCTGAAACTGCAGAGACACACCCTGGGTAAAGCGCATCCAAGTGCGACAGTAAAAAAGGAGCCAAAATAGTAAAATCCGATACAGCTCCAGCCCAGTTTAAAAGTCATGATGAAAAGGCGTGTTCTGATCCTCTAAGTCCCAGAGAAATTCAAGCTGAGGAAACCCTGAGAGGCAGGCGTGGGGTGGCTCCATATGTTCCCCCGCTGCCCCCTCCTTCCCCCAGAGTTAAACCGCAGCCAGCACTGGCCACGCAGGCTAAAGTTCCTCTCCAACCACCCCTCCCCTCAATCTCCTTCTCGTAGTCACTCCCGGCAGCTGAGATCCGTTCATTTTGGGCGCGCGAGTTTTAAACAAAGAGCCGAAAGCACGGGCTCTGCTAATAAAGACGCACGTGGCCTCTGCCATGATGTTGAGGCAGGGGCTGCAGCCCTCCGTGGGTGGAATCGGTCCAGCCCAACCCTGAGGCACGCCTAATCTGACATGTCATTCAGTTCCTCCCATTCCACACCCTCCGTGGGCAGTTCCCAGTCCCTGTCTCTGCCCCGGGTTGCCACCCACAGCCCAGAAAGACATGCCCTGACTGTGAGGAGCGTGAGAACCGGAAATTACATCCCGGAACTAGCTACCCACAAGATGGCGGTGCCCATGCCAGAAAAAAGTAAACAAACCCCGATGTTAACTTGGAGAATTTCCCACGCGTCCTGCAGCTTCTCCGATGAATCGGGGGATGAATCTCCTTTATCAGTCAGTGCAGATCCCTGGCATAAGATAAGGAAAGAAGCAGCACGGGATGGGGAGTGGGAAATCCTGTCAAAACTTAAAGCCTTTCCAGTTCGGTATAACAGAGCTGGATTAGACCCCCAGTGGGAACAAATAAGCTATTCAGAAGTAAAAGAACTCTGTAAAACTGCAAAGTTATATGGAAGGGATTCTACCTTTTTTAGATGCTTATTACAAGGGACTTTTGGTGCCAATGTACTAATACCTCATGATTTAAAGCAAATAATTACATCTCTCCTGTCTCCTACTGAATATTCTCTGTGGGAATTGGCATGGAAGCGTACTTTAAATCAGCTTCTAAGAGACTATGCAGCAAATCCAGCCACAGCAGCCTTAACACTCGAGCAGCTGTCAGGAGAGGAAGTGAATGCAGATCCACAGCGGCAAGTACAAATTCTCATGAGACCAGTTCTAAACGATATCAATGAATTGGCAAAGACAGCATTGTTGCAGGTACCTGATGGTAACAAGCCGGATTTAGATTTCTCTGAAATAAAGCAAGGTCCTGATAAACCATACATAAAGTTTTTAGACCATTTAAAATTAGCTTTGGAAAAACAGGTGGCATTAGAGCGAGCACAAGAAGAGTTATTAAAACGCTTAGCTATTTCTAATGCAAATCCAACCTGCAAAAAAATATTATGTGCACTTCCCCAGGACCCAAAACCAACAATAGCTCAATTAGTTGAAGCATGCAAACGTTTAAATACCCCTGAACATGCAGCAGCATTACAAGCTGAAGTCTCAGCCAGTGCTATTACAACAGCTCAGGAAAACACTCTAAAACGCCAAGAAAAAGCTGTAGAGATTCAAACACAGACCCTAGCAGAAGCCCTTACTGCATTTAAGGGAGTTATAGAAAATCAACAGAACCAAAAAATTGCTTGCCATTCTTGTGGGAGAGAAGGACATTTTAAAAGCAATTGCCCAAAATTTCAAAGGAAACCACCTTTAAGACACTGTAATTGTAAAAATCATTTTCAAAATATTAACAGTTCGCATCCAGCACAGGGTTTCAGATGGCAGAGTTCCGGAAACGGGCAGAAGAGCACGACGCAGTGGCACTCTCAGACACAAGAAACCCTGCCCAATGTGCCAGAAATCACCTCAGACCACAGAGTCCACAACTGCAGCAGCTCATATCTGAGTTACCAGCTACAATGCCCCCTGGTACCTGTTTGGAACTGCGCACAGCTCAACCAGTAATGCTAACAAATTCTGTTCACCATACCATTTCAACAGGACAATTGGGCCCTGAGTCACAACCCTGTGAATTCTTAATAATGAGAGTGAGCCGAAAAAATGCTGAAAGGTTCTATGTAGCAGTGCGAAATTTGGTTTTCAATGTTTCATATGCTTTGTAACATGTTCATATTGGTTTGTCTCAATCCCCCCCCCAAAACCCCTAATGGTGTG
>VZDJ01000398.1:0-28711 GCA_008694505.1 Cyanoderma ruficeps
TTGAGCATTTGACATTTTTATTTTTCTGCACCCCCACACTGTGTTTCCCGCCCTCCCCCTTTTTTTGTTAAGAGAGATGGCTTTGCCAGTGTGGTTCCCGCGATATTTATGTCTTTGCGCGTGGTTATATCGGCTGCGGGCGTGCACTTTGAGCATAGTTTTTTTGTTTGTTGGACTTCTGCTGTTTCTGGTTTTGTGGGCAGGCTCTGGCGAAGTGTCCTGGCTTTTTACAACGGAGGCAGATGATGTGCTGCAGCTTGTCCGATGACATTGGTTGTCTCCTTGGTGCTGGTGCTGCAGCTGCTGCAGGCTTTGGGTGTGCCAGTCCTCGGTTCCTTTCAGGTGCACTGAACAGTTCTGCCTTCCTGGTACAGGCTTCTATCATCTGTGCAAGACTAGGTGATGGGTCGAGGGGAAGGCTAAGAATAATTCCACGACAGGTCTCATTAGCATTCCTCTGAGCCATCTCCTTTATCAATTCTGCCTGGACCACTGGGTCTTGCACTTGTCTTTCCACTTGAGTTCTCAGGCGATCCACAAACTGCAAAAAAGTCTCTGAAGGAAACTGTTTAATGTTAACATATCTGCCCTTAATTTCAATTGTTGGTAGGTGAAAAAAAGTTTTTTCTGCAGCACTACAGATCTTATCTAAAACTGACTTGGATAACACTTGAGTTTGCTTTTCCGGGCAGTGAAAATTACCCTCACCACACAGGTGTTGTTTTGTTATATCATTACCATTGTTATCTTTTGCATCACTAGGGTTTTGGTGAAGGTCTTGCAAAACTGTTGTTAAAGCTCTTTTCTGCCTGCTTTCCCAGAGGTCATATTCAGAAGGGGTTAACAGGCATTTGAATAAGTCTTTAATGTCAGCAGGTACCATTTCATTTGAATTAAAAATAGCTCTAACCATGCCTTTAAAAATTTCACTGGATCTCCCAAATTCTCTCTGTATCTTACAAATCTCCTTTTTATCTTGATAGGGTAATGGTTGGTATGTTCTTCTGATATTTCTCTTACCCAAATAAACGACAGGTGCTACAGAGGGAATGTTTTCACCAACCCCTGTCTGTGTTTCTTAAATTTCTGCTGCTCTTCCAGTGCCCAGGGAGGCAGGGTGTGTGATCGCTTCACCCCCCTGGGGTCGGGCAAGAGGCAAATTCCCCCCCCTCTCCCGGGGCCCCCCTGAGAGGCACGAGGGAATCCCCCCCCTCCTCCGCTGGGGCTGTGGGCTAGGAGCTGCGCAGCCTCTTTATCTCCGGAGTTGCAGGCAGGCAAGAGCCCTCCCCCATCTCCTGGGTAACTGGGAGGGTGGGGGAGGCACTGGGAAGAGGGATGGGGTGGGGCTGCCCAAGGCCTGAACGAATTGGGCAAGGGATATGGGGTAGGGGCGAGGTTTGGGGAGGAGAAAGGGTTGTGGGAGGAGGAAGCGAGCACATGGCCGTCTCCATTACTCTGTGCCACATGGTATTGCGGTGGATAGGGCCTCAGTTTGCTAGGGTAAGTCACAGAGTCCTGTTTCTCTTGCAGAGGTGTGAAATATGAGGGCAAGGAGACAATGTTTCCTCCTTTATATGCCTTTATTAAAGAAAGAGCTCTTTTATATATATAGGTGCTTGGGAGAGCAATGTGGTCTTCGTCCGTCAAAATGCTGAGAAGGAGGGGGGATGGGCACCCTGCCGCTTGCACGGTCTGGTGGGGAATTGGCCACTCCCCCCTCACAGGAGCCAAGCTCCCGATGAATTCCCAATTTCAGTCCGCTGCTGCTGAGGGGTCGTTTGTTTAGAATGTTCTTTTAGTTAAGGCTAGATAAAGATGGCTGGTTTTGAGATGAAGATCTGTTGGCTTTCACACTCCTGTCTTCATTGTCGTCATTATTCTGTTTTGAGCTGTTGTCAGGGAGAATTATTGATTGATTTTGGAAGTTGTGACGATTTTTTCAGGCGTTGCATCCTGGGATCTCTAATTACCATATATCTTGCTTGCTACAGAGGCAAGGGGCTTACAGAGGTGGGGGCTACAGAGGCGGGGAGGGGGGATGGGATAGTCACGGGCGTTAAGACCTGATAATGGTGGCCAGAAGTCCTGAGTTACCATGGAAACCGCATTCCAGACTGACAGAAGGCTGTGATAGGAAACATTCCCAAAGTAAAAGTTTCAAAATGAATAGAGTTTCTAGGAACTAACATTATTACTAATGTTATAAATACGGTGACTCAAATCTCTAATCAAAATTAAAGTTTTATTTTCCAAAATTAATTAACTTGATTATATATTTATCAAAAGAAAACAAACAAAAAAATACAACACAAAATAGCCAAATTACAATGGAACCAGCAAGGATTCCCGCCACAGCAGAGTTCAAGTCCGATCGAACTGGGAGACAGATACCAGGCCGGCCCTCCCCAAGTCCTTGGTCATCTGTTCCGATGTGCTGTTCCCGGGGCCCAGTTTTTATACAGTTTATTTTCCTCTGGGCCAGGCTTTTCCTCGGAGACGGTCTTTCTATTCAGTTTAAATTTTGTCCTAGCCGAATCTGAATGGAGTTCCTGGGATTAGTTCAACCAGCTTTCAGGTGCAGAGAGGGTCTCCGTCTCCAGACGACTCAATGTGGATTCGGGGCTCCCATCCTGTATAGGTGTAGTTTTGGCTGTCTGAGATGGGGGGTTGAGCCCGCTCTCCGGACGACTCGATGTGGACTTGGTTGTCAGAGGCTGGGGATTGAGTCTGCTCGGCTTTTCATTTGCAGATCGGATTTCACATTCTTCAGCCGATCTCCTCCGGTTATTTTTGCCATGGTTCCTGGCAGCTGTGTGATTTAATTTCTCATCCCCAGATCAATATGTACTACATTTTTATAACAACTCCTCCCCCTTTTAAGAAATCCATATTGATTGGGGGGGGGTACTTTCTATTTACAATTTCCAAATTTTCTACTCATCACCCCACTGATATGAATCCTCCTCGTCATGTGAGGACCCAGCAAGTCCTTTGAATCTAGACTCCTTCTCAAACCTGTCCAAGATCCTGGCAACCTTGTTCCTGTCTCTCTTTGAGGGGGACAGTGAAGGGGCTGGAAGGCCCTGTTCCCTCTCCGCCATTAATTTTGAGTGTCTATCTTTTCTTTTCTTTCGGATGCAGGAGCACACCTTTTTGAACAGAAGCCCTAGACCCAATACGCTTAGAATCCCAACAACCATTCCTACCCACCACTTTCTTTTCCAAAAACCTTGACTTTCCCAGGATGCATTCCATCTCTGTCTGGAAGAATGGGTCATCTGCCTAATCTCTGCTGCCAAATGATTGATCGCTTGGGTGTAATCTCTAGCGTCTAGATTACATTCTGTCTGGTTCACTACCTGGCAGACGCCCTCCTGTTTTCCTAATAGGTGATCCATGGCCATTCTATTTTGGCGAACCTGGTTTTTCAAGTGGGTATGCTGCTCGGCTAGCATTTCTAGGACACTCACGGTGTGGTTTAACATCTTTTCCATGGAGACCTGAAGCCGAATTACAAAGGAGCTCTGAGAGGTAATGGGCCATCCCAGCTCCCGGTATTGGGCAATCAGGGAGCTAAAGTGATTTTCTAAGGTATTCATTCGGTATTGTTCCAATTTTGCCTCAGGGTCAAGGCCTTCCTTGTTCTGAGTGAAGCAGAAGGTTTTCGAGTACTGCATGCACACCCTGTCATCCCCTTCCTCTAATAAATCCAAGATAACTGTTTCCATCCCCTTTGGAGATTCCTCATATTTGACATCCCTCCCTACCCAATACAGTTTTTCCCCCATTGCACACATTTCCAGGTTTTCCTCGTCCTAGCACACATCGTTCACTTGATGATATCCCACGAAAACCAAAATTGGTTTTCCCCCGCTCCACACCGTCTGATTGCATTTTGTGCAACCAGGGATTTGAGGAACCTCTTCCTTTCCCACCTGAAAGGAGTGAGCCCCATCTTTCCTGTCTCTGAGGGTTGCTCCTATTTCAAAACAAATCATTTCTCCGTTATTGCTGCAAATTTGGTACCAATTTCCTCTGTCAAAACACTGACCCTGAGGTGCCAAGCAGTCCAGCTGGGGTTTTCCAGAGCGGGTTTGCCTTGTATGAACGAATATCATACATGACCGACATTGTCCGTCAGGGAGGCGTGGTTCAGAGACAGAACTCCCTGCCACTTCACCGATCATTAGGCCCAGGACTAGCAGGACTATCCCTCGGTATATCCCTCTGCCTCGGCCTTCGCCTGTTAGGGGGAGGTACGCAACGGCGGGCTTGCAATTCTTCTCGGCAGCAAGGAAATGCTTACGGGATGCCTTCCGTCCTAACCGCAAATCTCCGTTTATAGGTGCCCCATTTGCTGAGCTTGACTGGGTCTGCCATGCACGGAACTCCAGTGTTCCTTCGGCATTCTTTCTGCAGTATCTTGGCCTTTGTGTGGAATTTGCCATGGATACCGAGATCAAGGATAACCACCCACTCATACGACCCTCTTTTGACAAGTCCCAATATTTGAGCAAGGTTCAGAGCTAGGTTAGTCAGTTTCAGCTCCTCTTGATAGCACTTGTAGCAGTAACTATCAGGCCTGTCCCCTCCCCGACAATGAACCACCCAGATCTCGTGACAAAACACGCACTCAAAAGGTACAAAAGGAAAACAATTGCATTCGGGTATTTCACAACTTATCCGCTCTAAGTTGTTCATCGACGCCAAAGCTTAAGCCGCAAGTTGCCCGGAGCCGATGTTACTGTCCATTCAGGATCCTTTCCTTTCGGTTGAATCTTTTTCATTCTGGATGCGTGAGTCCACCCTTTCTCTGCCGTTCGAATGGCCGTATCTGTGGTGAGCAAAACAAGGAAAGGGCCTTCCCAATGAGGGGACAGGAGAACCTCTCTCCAAGACCGGATAAGAACTTCGTCCCCGGGGCTAATTTTGTGAATTGGAAATCCTAAAGAAACGTTTTGAGTGAACACCCCTTGGGTTCAAAGATCCTGGAGGTGCTTGTTCAAGGCTACCAAATAGGGTTGGATCTGCCCCTCCTCCACCCCGGGGTGCCCCACTGGCATACCATGTTGGTATGGCATCCCATACAGCATTTCAAAAGGTGAGACTCCTGTTTCAGCGTGGGGTTGAGTCCGAATATTTAGCAATGCCAAGGGGAGACACTTTAGCCAAGATAATTTTGTTTCTATCACTAATTTAGCTAGTTGTGACTTTAAGGTCTGATTCATTCTTTCCACTTGCCCAGAGCTTTGAGGGTGCCAGGGGGTATGAAATTCCCACCTAATTCCCAGAGCCTCAGCTGTTAGCCTTACAATTTTGGAGGTGAAATGAGTGCCTTGATCTGAGTCGATGTGTTGGATTATTCCAAATCGTGGCACGAGTTCTTCCAACAAGATTTTGGACACCGTGCGAGCATTTGCTCGGGCGCAGGGGAAAGCTTCCACCCACTGTGTTAGCTTATCCACTATTACTACTAAATATTTGTATGTCCTTGCCTTAGGTAGTTCGGTAAAATCCACTTGTATCCTCTCAAAGGGTCGGTATGCTAGAGGCCGACCACTGAGAAGGATCTGTCTGGACTTAGCCCGGTTTACCTTCTGGCAGGTGAGACACCCCTGCACTTCCCGGTTTGCCAATTCATAGATTCCTTTACATCCAAAAAAACTCAAAAACTGCTCCGCCAAAGCTCTGGAACCCCAGTGGGTGTGTTGGTGCAACTTTTTTAAAATTCTCCGAGTATGTTCCCTAGGCAACAGTTCCCTCCCATCTGGCAGTTTCCATTTCTCCACCTCCACTTTTCTCCCGATCCTTTTAAACCCTTCAATTTCCTCCGCAGTTGGTTGTGGTACATACTCAAGGGTTTCCCCATTTCCCATCTCTGGGGTGCTGATTGTCATCAGCGCTGCTCTTTTTGCCTCGACATCCGCCCAATGATTTCCCTGGATTCTGAATTGTTTTCCCTTTTGATGACTTTTAATGTGGACCACCGAGATAGCTTCAGGTTCTCGGATGGCTTCCAAAATTTGTTTTATAATTTCCCCATGTACCAGGCATTTCCCTCGGGAGCTGATCAGACCTCTTTCCTCCCAGATTTTTCCAAAAGTATGTACCACCCCAAAAGAATACTTTGAATCAGTGAACACAGTTCCCTTTTTTCCTTTGAGTCATTCCAATGCCCTGAGAATGGCATAGAGCTCGCAAGCCTGAGCGGACCAACTCGGACTGAGAGGGGCGGATTCCACCACTGTCCCGGATTTCCCATCTATGACAGGATATCCTGATTTTCTTTTTCCCTCTATGACCCTAGAAGACCCATCCACAAACCATTTTTCTCCTTCTTCCAATTCCTCCTCCTCCAGATCGGGCCTAATTTTTGTTTGGAGTTCTATAAACTCCAAGCAATTATGAACAATCTTCTCCTGAGCTTTTCCAAAAAGAAACTGGGCCGGATTCAGGGCATGGGTAGTGTGGAGCTCTAATTCTGGGGAATGTATCAATATTGCTTCATATTTTAGAAGTCCGGCATCGGTGAGCCACTTCTCTGCCTTTTGCTGGAGGATTCCCCGCACATCATGTGGAGAGTATACCACCAAGGGGGCCCCAAAGGTCACTTTTCTTGCCTCCTCCACTAACAAAGCTACTGCTACAATGGCTTGGAGGCAAGTGGGCCATCCCCGACTGACTGGATCCAATAATCCGGAGACATAACCCACCGGTTTTTTGTCTCCTGCCCAATCCTGGGTGAGAATTCCATGAGCTGTGTGGTCATTAACATTTACAAACAGTTGAAAAGGTCTCCTTACATCGGGGAGACTAAGCACCGGGGCTGAAATTAATACGTTCTTTAGGTTTTGAAACTCCTTATCTTCATTTTCATCCCATTTGAGTTTAGCCGTGGTCAGTTTTTCATACAGAAATTTCACCTTATGGTTATACCCATCTATCCACTGTCTGCAATATCCAAAAAGACCCAGAATTTGCCTTACCTCCTGCATAGATCGCGGAGTGGGTAAAGCCACAATGCCAGCCACACGTTCTGGATCCAGTTTCTTTTTCCCCTCAGTCAGCAAGTGCCCCAAGTATTTTACCTCAGGTTCGGTAAATTGAAGTTTTGATTTCGAAACTTTCAACCCCTTACCTCCCAAGAAGTTCAGCAACTCAATGGTACACTCTCTCACACTCTCCTCCGTAGAGCCAGCTACCAACAAATCATCCACATATTGCAACAGTTTTGTCCCCTCTCTAGGGGTGAATTGACTTAGCAACTGCTCCAGGGCTTGCCCGAATAAATTAGGCGAGTCCACAAAGCCCTGGGGAAGGGTCGTCCACTGGAGTTGCTGACTCCTGTGGGTTTCTCGATCAGTCCATTGAAAGGTGAAAAAGGTCTCGGCTTTCCTTTGCCAGGGGGCAAGTCCAAAATGCATCTTTCAAATCAATGACGCTATACCAGGTGTCTGACAGTGCGAGATGGTTGAGGAGGTTATAGGGATTTGCTACCACCGGGAACTTTGTCCGAGTCCTCGAATTAACAGCTTGGAGGTCCTTCACTAGTCTATATCGTCCGTCCGGCTTTTTGATCGCCAGTATCGGAGTGTTATGGCTAGACATACATGGTTCCAGTGTCCCCCTTTGTAGTAAATCATCTATAATGGGCTTCAGCCCCCTCCTCCCATCCAAAGGTATAGGATATTGTTTTATTCTGATTGGGCTGTGAGGGTCCTCTATTTCGACCCGAATCGGGTCTATATCTAATTTTCCTGCTTCCCCTGGGAGATGCCAAACCCTGGCATCAATGCTTTCCTCATCCCAGACAGTCAGCTTATATAAACTCACTATCAATTGGGAGTCCTGGACTATTAGATTAATCCCTAACACAGTGATCAAGTCTCTCCCCAAAAGATTATATTCTGCCTCTTCTACCAGTAGCAAGTCTCCCACACAAATCTTGGTTTCAGATTCAACCTCTACATTTTTAATAATTGGTGCTTTGAAAGGAATTCCCTTTGCCCCCACTACTAGCATGGCTTCCTTGCTTTTACTACATCCTGCTGGTAATTTCTGCACAGTTGATTTTGCTGCTCCAGTGTCCACAAGAAAGGTAATTTTCTCTCCTTGGGGACCAATTTTGAGGGTTAGCAAGGGCTCTTTAGATGTTTTGGTCCCCAAAACAAAAAGTCCCCGACACCCCTAATCCTCTTTAAAAACCTGTTCATCCTTGATTCTCTTGATACAATCCTTTTTGAAATGGCCCTTTTTCTTACAGTAAAAGCACTCAATGTCCTCTTTTGTTCTCGGAGGGGCCCTCTCAAAAGAAACTTGACCTTTTCCCTGTCCTGCCTTTGTTTGGCTCGGCCTCCCCTTGCCTGGGTTTTGGTCCTGTCTTTGGGCTTCCCCAACTGCCACCACCATCACCCGGGCCTGACTTTTACTTTTCTCATCCTCCCTTCTCATATAAACCTTCTGAGCTTCTCTTAAGAGTTCTTGCAATTCCTTTTCCTGCCAATTTTCTATCTTTTCTAATTTCCTCCTGATGTCCTCCCAGGCCTTGGCCACAAACTGGGTTTTGAGCAGGACCTCCCCCACAGGAGAATCGGGGTCGGTCCCTGAATAAGTCTGCAAAGCCCTTCTCAGCCTGTCCAACCACTCGCTCGGAGATTCGTCCTTCTTCTGACATTCTCCCAAGATTTTACTAATATTTTGTCCCCGTGGAACCGCCTCACGGACACCCTGAATTAGCATGTCCTAGAGGTCAATCATGTTTCGCCTGCCTTCCTCAGTCTGGGGGTTCCAGCTAGGGTCCAGATTTGGCCACTTCTGCTCTCCCCGTTCCCCTTGGGGGTTTCTTCGTTCCCATTCCCGGATCCCAGCCTTCCTGATCATGTCCCTTTCTTCGGTGTTAAAGAGGGACCTCATGATCGAGCTCAAGTCCTCATAATTGTAAATGCTGGTTCCCAGAAACTCATCTAGCCTATCTGCGACCCCTAGCGGGTCATCCATCAACTTCCCCATCTCCTTCTTGAAAGCCCTCATGTCCGCGGTGTTGATCGGGACGTTCACAAATCCTATCACCCCGGTTGCCATGGGTACTTCTCTGAGGGGGTACAGGGAGGAGGGACCCTCACCACTCTCATCCTTCCTAGTCCTGTGCCTCGTCATTGGTGGGGAAAAGAAAACCTTTCGTTGGGGAGCTGTGGTTCGCACACGTCTCAGGGTCACCACTTGTGGTTTGGGCTGGCTGCAGTCCCCTCTCATTCAGGGGACCACTTGTCGCTAGCTGAGGCTAGGGTGTGTCTTCCTTTAGGGACAGGAAGAGAGCAGGCAGGCACAGCAGCAGTGAGGGGAAAGAACTCTCTATATTTACATTTTCTGCTTTTTATACATATGTACAGAGGTCAAGGGATTGGCCACAAAGGTTGCCACCTCTTAACCTGTTTGGTGGACAGCACCATCACTCAATTCTTCTCTAAGAGGAGAAGAGTGCAAACATTCTAAGAATAAACTTTGTTTGCATCAGAAGGCTGTGAGAAACGTTAGCACAGAGGCAGAAAACAGGGTAACAGGGAGCCGTCTTTCCTGGCCTTTTCTGAGGTTCTGGGGGCCCAGCTTCCTGCACAAGCGCCCTATTTTCGTCGGGCACCAGAGGGGCAGACCGGGAGGCTGCCGCCTCACCGGGACGAGGAGGAGGTGTCCATTCCTGTGGCCACGGCGGGGCTGTCGCCCCCTGGTGAGGAAACGATGTTCCTCTTGCCACGGTTCCGGGCTGAACTGGGGGAGGTAGGTTGTCCAGTGGCTCCCACTGGTCCTTTTGCCCTCCAGCTCCCGCCTTTGCCTTCACTGGGTATAAACTCGCCCTGGGCTCCCAAACTTCAGCATACAGTTTCTCTTCCCATTCATCTGGTCTTTCTTTGGCCACGAACCGATTCAGGGCCTTTCCGACCCATGGTTCAAAGGTTCCGAACACTGGCCAGACCAAATGGTCTCTGATTTCCTCCCCCCCCACACACCTCGGTACAATAATGCACCATTTTCTCCTTGGACAATCTCCTTCTCTGAGGACAATCTGCCCAATTCTCCAACATCCACTCCAACGGGCTCTCTCTGGGGATTTTCAGGACATTTCCCCACCCCGTTCCTGAGGGTGTACTATTTCCCTGTCCCATGTTGACCTGACTCCTTTTCCTTTTTGGCTGTGTTCGGCCCCTGTACCTTCAGGGCCGATTCTACTTACCAGTTGGTCGGCTCCTCCTCGGCGCTAACTTCCAGCGAGCTGACTGGAGTGTCTCCGAAGAGGACCTTTCCGACCCACTCGGTAAGTCCCTGGGCTACCCTAGCCCTCAGAGTAAGAGGCTTACCAGTCTCGAACTCGAAAAAGACGTACCCTTTCCTCTTAGTCCCCCGTGGTCGATCCCCTGGACCCCCCTTTGGCTCAGAAGTTGCTGGGTGTAAAGAGTGTTTTCCCAGACGGCTCACGCTTCCCTCTCAACCGACCACTTCCCTCGCGGGACCATGGAACTGCGATTTTGAGGCCACACTCGCGTCGTGGAATGTTCCACGTCTCAAACACACGTCCGACCACACCTCACTCAACCACGGATACTCACAGCTCCTTTCTCCGTGGATTCTTCGTGCACGTAGAGTTTTCCGAGTGAAAAATTTTACCACGGCTCAGGTCAGTCCCAACTGCCTGCAAGTTCCCCTTTCCGGGCTCGAGCCCTCTTCCCTGCTGTGGCTTTTTCTCTTTTTGGTAAAAAAATTTTGTTCTACAGTTGGTCCACCGAGACACCCCCCTGCACTGCTGGGCCACTTAAATCAGCGGCACGCCTCCCGGGCAGCGTGGGGTTCTTGTGAAAGAAAGACGACTATATCACTTCGGGGTGTCACCAAGTCTGTTATAAATACGGTGACTCAAATCTCTAATCAAAAGTAAAGTTTTATTTTCCAAAATTAATCAAGTTGATTATATGTATATCAAAAAGAAGACAAACAAAAAGACACGACACAGAATAGCCAAATTACAACGGAACCAGCAAGGATTCCTGCCACAGCAGAGATTAAGTCAGAACTGGGAGACAGATACCAGGTCGGCCCTCACCAAGTCCTTGGTCATCTGTTCCGATGTGCTGTTCCTGGGGCCCAGTTTTTATACAGTTTATTTTCCTCTGGGCCAGGCTTTTCCTCGGAGATGGTCTTTCTATTCAGTTTTAATTTTGTCCCAGCCGAATCTGAATGGAGTTCCTGGGATTAGTTCAACCAGCTTTCAGGTGCAGAGAGGGTCTCCGTCTCCAGATGACCCTATGTGGATTCGAGGCTCCCATCCTGTATAGGGGTAGTTTCGGCTGTCTGAGACGGGGGGGTTGAGCCCGCTTCTCCGGACAATTCGATGTGGACTTGGTTGTCAGAGGCTGGGGGTTGAGTCTGCTCGGCTTTTCATTTGCAGATCGGATTTCACATTCCTCAGCCGATCTCCTCCGGTTACTTTTCCATGGTTCCTGGCAGCTGTGTGATTTAATTTCTCATCCCCAGATCAATATGTACTACATTTTTATCACACAACCTTCGTGGCACGCTGCTCGCATGAGGTGCTGAATTGCCGAGATTCAAGCCTTGCCCCACAGGTGGGCACCAGAAATGCGGGGGTTTGCAGCTGCTTGCTGGCTAGCTAGTTTACCAAATCTGTATTCAAGGGTACTGCTTAGTACCTTTTCAATTTTGTGGGTCCTGGCCTCAGGCAGAAACGTGGCGATGAAAGAAAAGGGGACTCCCACGTGGGTTTCAGCTGGGGTTTTTTCACCCAGAGGGCCCATATAGAAGTGAGGTTTTACCTCTTGGGTCTCAGTTTAAGTACAGGGGGAGTGTAAAGGGGCAGGGAGCAATCTAGAACCAATCCCAAAGGGAGGGGGAGTTACCCAGAACAAAAGGATAATCAGTAGAACAGTTCTATACATAAAAAAAGGGAGGGGCACTGAGAACTCTCCGAATCACCCCACAGCCCCACCAGAATTTTCCAGGCTTCTGGGCGGGGTTGCAAAGTGATGAACAGGACCCATAACTAAGGAAAAACCAAAGGGGTTTGAACATGGGGGTACAGGGACAAACCATTATAAAACAAGTAACAAAAGTATTCAGAACTTTGGTAAAGTCAAAATGCACACCACAACAGTTCCCCTGTATTTCTGCTGAGGAAAGAGGCTGGATTGATAATGTTAGTTACTACAATTTCCACATGGTCTTGCTCTACCATTTTAGCCTGGTATTTCAAAAATCGTTGTGGGGAACGCCAATGCCCACCTTTCATCTCTAGTACTCCAGATACTGTATGGGATACTAACACAGTCATTTTCTGGCCCAGGGGAAATTTTCAGGACTCCTGGATGTTTAGCACCACAGCTGCGACCACTCGCAAACATCTGGGCCAACCTTTAGCAGTTGCGTCCAGTTGTTTGGACAAGTAAGCCACTGCTCAGTCATATGAGCTCAGATCCTGTGCTAATATTTCTAGGGCAATCCCCTGCTTCTTGTGAGAAAAGAGAAAAATGGTCTACTCACATCTGGGAGTCCCAAGGCTGGAGCCGACATCAGAGCCTTTTTCAGTGATTTAAAGGCTTTTATAGCTCCTTTATTCCATTGAAGGTGTTTTTATTCAGTGGTTGTCAGCGCATATAGGGGTTTAACCAGCAGTCCATAGTTGTAGTTTGATAGCCAACACTACTCAGTCATTCCCAAAAAAGTTTGTAACTCTTTCACTGTTTGTGGTCTAGGGGGTTGGCATATTGCTTCTTTTTGGGCTTGTCCCAAAGTTCTTTGTCCAGAACTGATCTCATATCCCAGATAAATTATTTCCTGCTGCATTATGTGGTTCTTCTTCTTAGACACTCAGTACCTCTGAAGCCCCAAGAAGTTTAGCAGACTCACCGTCCAGGTCAGGCAAGCATCCTTTGTCCTGGTAGTAATCACGATATCATCCACATATTATAACAGCTTCCCTTCTTCAGATGGAGACTCCCAGGACTTGAGATCTTTTGCTAGTTGATTGCCAAATATAGTGGGGCTGTTCTTATATCTTTGGGGTAACACCATCCAAGTAAGCTGGGTCTTACGGCCACTTTTGGGATTCTCCCATTTGAATGCAAATATTTTCTGGCTGGCTTTATGGAGAGGGAGGCAAAAGAAGGCCTCCTTGTGGGAGCTCAGGACCTCTGAATGACAGAATCAGTATGATTTCAGCAGAAGCCGTTTATGGCACTAATTTCTCCCTTTTTTTTTATGATTGTTGTTGTAAATATGAAATGTATGTCTTTGGTTACAAGTATAATAAAACATTAAGGCAAAAAATGCATGTAATGAGCAAAAACCTATGGTAATCAGAAAATCAGTCAGATAATAAACACAATCAATAACACATGTGAAAACAAGTAATTATTAAGCACTAAACAGTGCGCCATCTTCCCAGAGACTGCAACAGCTTATAAACCCTGTTTCAGTGAGGACCCAGACATCCATTCCCAAGCACAGTGTCTAGGTTCACTCCAAAAATCGGTCCAGCTGTCATATTTATAGGGTCAAATTGCCAAGTCAAATCTACTTGAGTATTGTTTTGATGCAGAAAACATCTGGGTCTGTTGGCAAATTTCTCATCCAGGAAGAACTAAGGTCTCGGGTTTGTCTCTGTCCTTTTCCTTGACGAGATTCAAGGATGTTAAAAGTCCCCAGCCCTCTAAAAGCCCTGAGCCGTGTCGCAGAAAGAAGCGGAGTCCTTCAAGGTCTTGTTTTTCGTTCTCGTGTGATGTTTATTATTTGATATTTTACAATTTGCTCCGCACCCAGACGAGGTCCGGACACAGGCTGGGACACGACACGACTGCCCACTGATGGGGCGTTACTTAGTTTTTTTACAGATAGTTACGTGCCCACTATTTACTATTTTCTACCAATGTGTGATACCTATACTACAAGGGTCATCTCTATGTAGCAGATTTTCTGAGAGAGAGAGTCTCATTCTGTACTTAGAATGAGACATTAAATAAAACAGTGAACTACCCAGCTGAGGCCTGTCTAGCTGAGCCTTGGCCTTGAAGGCTCTGAAGCCTTGAAGCCTGTTGCGCAGGTGAAATTACTTGTGGCGCAGCAGAAATTAATGTTAAGGTATCATTGTTAGATAGTGGGTTTTCTGAAGGTCACTGAGAGTAATTATTAGTGGGCACGTTTAGCCACCTTAAAAGTAAAATTAAACAGTGTTTGTTTGCATTCTTTCTATGCTGTATTCCAATAGAAATGTCGCTCTAATTATAAACTATATNGCTTCTCCCATGGACTAAAATCAAACTCGGTGTTTTTCTGGGCTCTGTGCCAAGGTCTCCAACCCCCCTGGACCGGCTCCACACCCCCCTGTCCAGGGTCCAAACTCCCTTTCTCAGGTCCCAGGTCATCCAAAGGGATGCCCTGGACTCCAACACTAAGGCCTGGCCACTGCCTGAGCTCTAACTGGAAGAGAATTCCCTAGACATTTTAAAACAAGGCCTTTAAGATTCATGGGGTGAAAGACTAATTGAACCATCTAATAGCTGGTCTACTCCGAAATTCTCATAGAATAGGGATGCTTTAAACAGAGCAAACTGTCAGAGTGCTTCTTTAACAAAAACTGACACTGCATCTGATTACTGGGAGTAAAAGTCACAATACCATCAGTTCAGAGGAAGCTTTTGACAAAGCTCAGATATCATTTTTTGGAACTCTGAAAAATACTTAAAAATTATGAGACAGCACTGGGTCAAACCACTAAGCTAGTGCAGAGACTAGCTAGAGACATAGCCTGGTTTAAGAGATGCATAAGCAGCTAGAGAACAAAAAGCATCCTGGAATGACACGGGTCTTGTAGATAAGCACACACAAAGATGGTAAAGTACACGAAAAGAGCCGGCTATAAGACAATAATGAATAAGGCCTATTATTATATCAGTAAATTCACACTATGTAATTAATATTGTTACAACAGACCTCATGTTTGAGATAGAAATGGTCAAACCACAGACCCTTGTCTAAAAATGTGAAAAGGTCCTGGTTTATTCTTCTTTATAATTCAACCATCCTGATCTTAACTACTCACTGACTTGACTGTAGTAAACTCCTACCATAGGGTTCTTTTTGCAGACTCTAACTGCTGGTTATATCCTACTAGAACATGACTGCAAGTATTTCTTTGCCGCCTCTAACCATAGGCATTCACCTAGCTCGAATATGACTGCAAACTCACAGCAGCGTCTCTCCTATTTGGTCAGTCTTCTAGTCTTCCCAAACTGTTCTTTCAATACCTTTAATTCCTTCTTCCTCAGGATCTTCTCCTGACTAGCTATCCCATTCTTTTATCGCACTCATAACACAGCTGTGACTTATCAGGAGTGAAGTCATCTGTAACCTTTTCTCTTAAAAATATATCAGTTGTAACAATCTGAAAAAGTTGAGATAATATATTCCAAACATTCACGTATTTATAAAAGTAAAATGAAACAAAAAGGGAGGTAAAATTATGAGCTCTTTCACCAAATGAGTTGGAATCTGAAAAACAGGATGGAAGCAAAAAGAGACAGCACTGACAAGCCCAATCCAAAGCTGAGAAGAAGCAGAGCATCCCACAACAAGGATGGGCAACACCACTCCATGAAGAAAAAAGGCTAGAGCCTCCACTTTCTGCTCAAGTTCAAAAACATCAACAGGCCCAGAGAACCCCCAGAAAACACAGAAAAGCCCAAACAGCTCTACCTCCTTGTGAGAGACGGTCTGAAGATCCCTCATCTGCCTCACGACTGCCGACAAGGACAAAGATTGAAGCCCCCCAAGGACTGAGACCTTTAAAATTTTAACACAGGGACGCTGGCCTGACTGAAGTGGGATGTTTGCCAAGTGTTGCCTGCAGGTGTGTTTGCTGGACCAAGACTGGTTTCCCATGGGAACCAGTCCTGAAACAATGGGTCCGGCTCACTGCTGGGATGGGCTTGTCCTGTTCGGAACTGGCATGTCTGTACTTGTTACTGTCCTGTACCTGTTCCCTCAACATACCATCCTGTTCCCCCTCCCTGGTGGACCTCGAAAAGACTATAAAATAGCGATGAGTTGACCAAAGACTTTGAGATTCTCCCCGACATGGAGACAAGGATTTTGTCTCTCCGTTGGTAGCTATTACCCCCCTCTTTTTCTTTCTCTCTCTATCCTTTATTTCCTTTCTAATCCTTCTATTGCATTTTCCGTTGGCACTCAATAAAGGTGCATTTGTTTTGATTGATACTGAAATCCCCTCTGTGTTGTTTTTGGACTCTGAGATCAGTTAATGAACCATCACAACCCCCGCTTGTATTAGCAGATCGTGACATTAAATTGGCGTCACGGACAGGATTCTGACAGACAGAGGTGTTTGCAGAGTTGTGTGTATTCTGTAACAGGGGAAGGACGTTCCACTCCAGCCGCACCTAGCCCGACACTCCAAAAAGGGTGAGCGGTGTGTAGTTAGCCAAAAAGCGAACGGAAGATCTCGGGCTGTCACGAGGAGTTTAGGGCCCCTCCTCTCCATAACCTTGTCCAGTTATGTAACAGTTAGAGAAGTGATGTAAGCACCTTGAGGTTATTTAAGGCTGCGCCTGCGTCAAATAAACGCACTTCGCCGTTCATCATATTGATGTGACGTGTGGTTTTGCCCGGCCAGTTTGTAAGTTCGCTGTGGTCTCCTCCGAGACCAGGTCGTCACTGCCTCATTTTGCAGGTAACATAGTGGCGCCGAAGCCCGGGAAGCACCTCCCACAGTACGGGTGTGTGTGCGCGGCGGGCAACGGGAGGCTCGCTGGAGGAGGAGACGACCGAAGCAGCCGGTCTGACTTCGGTGGGGAGGACGCTCCCAGTACCACCGAGATGCAGTCACTCGGCAAGGTAGTTTCTGAGATTTATAAACAGTGGGGAATCAAATGCAGGTTCAAAGATTTCGATATCGCTATTAGACGATTGCTTATGTTAAATATCATTGACCGTCCTGTGGACGTCTTACACTCCGAGTGTTGGGAGAGGTGTACTGCCGCTCTCGCTGAGGATGTATTTACATCCAGCACAGGGAAGTGTTTAAAAAGTTGGGGGAAAGTAATGCATTCTTTAAAGTCAGCTTTAGAGGAGCAGGAAACATGGCGAGCTGCTCAGCAGTGCCTGCGGGCGGTTCCGAAGCTGGGGGTGGGGGCCGCGACACAGACTGTAGCTCATGATGATTTTTCAGAAGTAACACTGCCGCCTGAAACTAACCCTGCACGGTCGCGATCCCTATCTCCAGCCCCCGTTACCAGCCCCGTGACTAACCCTAACCCACTTCCCGACCTCGACAACTTCCCGTTTTCGCGAAATGATGCAAATGACAATAAAATAGAAAATAGACCACCACCTTATGCACCACAAGATGGTGCCGAGAGCGAACAAGAAGGGCGGGACCTAAAGCAAATTCCCGCCGAACACATGCGCGGTTGCGATCGCGGGGAGGGAGGCGCGTCCTGTGACAGGGAGGACAGACCAAGACCCAATCAGAAAGCAAGCCCCCACGCCCCTCCCCACAAGGCAAAGGCACTCCCAGAAAAAGGGCGGTGCAAACCGACCGCCCCTGTCACCGCCCACAGACAACCCAGAGGGCGGACCCAGACCAAAAGCCGCAGACAACCGGAAGTCTCTGATCAGTCCACTTCCTCCCAGTCGGAGGAGGAGGTCGAGACAGACCAGAGATCAAGCCTCATTTTGCAGGTAACAGCGGTGTCTAGAAAGCAAGGGGGGGTCACTCGAATTTTCCACAAACTTCACATGCCTACGTGAAAAGCACCCTGTTGTAAATAGACCATGTGTATTAATTTGTGCTGAAGAAGTTGTTGTAAATAATCCATATGTATTAACTTGTACTGAAGAAATAAAAGAATTACAGGCAAGAAAGGAAGCATTGTCAGAATCACAGGAAAAAGAGACAGAGCTGAGAAAGAATAATCTGAAGTTATCAGCAATTAAAAGAAAGAATTTTGATCGAACCAACATATCTGATGGCTGGACCATCAGCTCCGAGACTGTTTGCCTCTCCAATACACATTTCCCCTGTCTGCCGAGACACCACACTCAGAAACTGAATATGATTTGTAGCCAACTCTCAGACACCATTATGAAGTCCACTTGGGGGGCCCAAGAATACCATCATCCGAACTCAGAACAAAGAAGGACCCTGCCTCAAGGAAAATAAAGAGTATAAAAACTGGACCCTGAGAACAGGATTTCGGGACGAATGAAGGAGAACACTGTGCAGACCAGTCCTATATTCGCATCCCAAATTCGATTAAATTTAATCTTTAATGTAACTTCGTTGTATAATAGATGTGTTTTGATTTGGCTGTGTTTTTCCTGTATTTTTGTTATTTTCCTATATTTCTGCTCGCAGTGACGAGAAAATAAATTTTATTTTTTTTAATTACGATTTGGCTCACCATATTTATAGCACACCCCCACACAAAATTGAGGGCTGTGTCTTCAGAATTTCACAAAAGATCACGTAGTGCAAAAGGGGAAACTGTTTTGTGTATGTGTGAATCTGGACTACTTGGTGTAGCAAAGAGACAACCATAAGTAACTTAAGGAGTACCTCCCAGGCAGATTTGGTCTCTTCACCAACCCAGGGAAGCGAAGGGAGACACCGCAGAAGCTGTGTGTGTGTGTAACTGTCTTACCTCCCTGTACTGGTTTCTGATCCCTTCACAAAATGACTGAAAAGTTCAGTGCAAAAGAAAAAGCTGCATTTTATGCTCTGTTAGCAAAACACAATGCTAGACCCTCTCCTGAAATTGAAAAGTGGGATCAAAATAATTGGTTTAATTTGGAGAGTGTGATTGATAGAGCATGTTTTTTACAACAGGAAACAAAATTTAGATTTGGCCGAGATAAAGCCATAATCTGTTCTGTTTTAGGAGCATGCTTTACAGCTGCTATAGAAAACTGCTTTAAGCAGCGTAATTGTAATTGTCGTGGTTTAGGGCAAATCTGGGAGGAAACCTCCTAAGGGGCACTCCCTCCCCTCCCCCCAACCAGTTCGGGAAAAAGAAACCTCCTCAGAGAGAAGTGGAAAGAACCCTGTTTATTAAACAGGCAAAGCACTCCCTGGCACAATAAATTGAACAATACCCAATGATAGGAACTTCATGCCGCTCTGGAGAGATGACAGATTAAGGAAGGAAGTCCCTCCTGTAGGTGATTGCTCTGTCTCAGTCCCTCTGGTGCTGGGAAACGTTGCTGCGCAGGATGGATCTTGGTGGGTTCCAGATGCAAGCCCCCCACGGTGCTCCCCCGGGTCCTCAGTCCAGAAAGATTTTTAGCAGTTCCAAGGAAAGGTGGAAAAAAGGAAAAAAAAAAACAGGAAAGAAAAAGAAAAAAAAAACAGGAGGAGAAGGAAAAAAGAAAGCGAAGCGTCTCCTCCTCCTGCTAGCTATGCTAACTAACTACTGAAAAAAACCTCTCCGTGTGTGCTGAATCCAACTCTCAAGCCCAGCCGGCGGAGGACAGTTTCTAAAAACAAACTGCGCGCTTCTCCCATCCCCCAGCTCCCAGACCCAACCAGACAATTGGGATACAAACATCCTGTCACCCCAGGACAGTAATGAAGAGGAAACAATTATAGATACTTTTCAAAACTTAGTGGGAATCTTGCAGAAACAATTAGATAAAGAAAGAAATGAAAATCCTTTGCTACAGGCTGTTCTCAGAGATGAATATTCTAAGAATTCAAAAAATACTGACTCCCTAAAGGAGGCAGAGGAAAAAGAAACTCTCCACACTAGTGTAATATACCCCCAGAAGGAATTGGGATTAGTAAATAATTGTGGGGAAAACTGTTGCCCTCATTTGAGACCCTTGGTAAAAACAGAATATAATTATATTAATGATGAAGATTTTGAGCCACATATTACAACTAAACAAATACCATAGAGTGCTACCGAGTCGGCTAAGTTAAAGAAAGAATATGGCGGGCTCCCACAAAAATCGGAGACAGAATATGTGTTCTGAGTGTCCCTCACTGGTGGCGATCAAATTAAACTAACTGAACAGGAGGCCACTGGATATTGGGGACATGGAGTTTTCTTAAGAACAGGAGACAAACGTAGCACATGGTCCCTGACCCAGCGCGCAGCTTTCTGGGCCGGGGGCATTAATCCTTTGGAAAGGGGAGACCCTTTAGCTATAGTTAGTACCCCTGACCAACTTTTGGAAAGCATCCACAAAGTTGCCTGCCTATGGGAGTGGACTGAAGTGGAAGAAGCAATGCAATTACTGATTTTTGAAGCAACTGCTCACCAAGCCCTTGGCCCTATTTGTCCTACAGATGCCTTCCAGGTGGAATGGGGATTTGCCTCCTCAGGATTGTTAGTACACATATGGCAGCAGGGTCCTGGGGGTCTGACGTGGCCTGTTGGTTTTTATTCCTGTGGTTTCAAAGATCCTGAAAAAAGATATATGACCTGGGAAAAGGGATTGTTTGTGGTTAGCTTAGCTCTCATAGAATGGAGAAGATTGCACGACAACAACCAATTGTCTTGAGAGGCCCTTTCAAAATTATTAAGACAGTCACTACTGGGACCCCCCCACCTGACAGGGTGGCCCAGAGGGCCTCAGTAAGAAAGTGGTATGCTCAGGTTGAACATTGCTGTAACATTTTCTCAATAACTGAAGGAGCTGTGAAAAAACTGGCAATATAAGAAGCAGAAAACTTGGATACCAGCCAAGACAAACCTGCCTCAGTCATTATCCCTCCCTTTTCCCCGAACAGTTAGAAAATCCTTGGTTTATTGATGCTTCTGCTTCTTGCCCGACAGCTCCAAGCATAAGTCCCTCACTACGAGGACCAAGTGATTCCAAGAATCCAGCACGTTACCCTGGACAACCTGTTTTGGTGGATGTCCCTACTGTAGAGGAAGTACCACTAGTGCTAAAACCCCCTCTGAATAAATATACATGGGAGCCTTTGATGCTCCAGGGAAAGAGCATTGAATAAATATACGCTGGATAATTTCCATCATTCTAATTTTCTGCCTCCTGGTGGCAGACTCTGTTGTGCTTACTTTTCACAGGAGAACTCCAAGGGACACGAGGACCACATAAACCATGATAAAACTAGTGATACTTTTCTGCATCCTACCACAACCCCATGGCCAAAAAACCAGCTGAGTGGCCATGGTCTGAAGCTAAAAACTTAAAGTAGGATGCAGAAAAGTGGGAGGGTCTCTTTACATCAGAAGTACTAATGAATAAATTGGTTGCCACAACTAGCGATTTGACCAAATTACAACAACCACTGCAGTTGTCCTTATTGGCCTTGGGTACTCATCAGTGGCTGTTATCAAACATATTACCAAATTGGGAAAAGATAAATGTGAATGACCACAAATTGATAACTGACATACTTGGCTCTGCTTAAAACAACATTTCTTTGGCTTTCAGCTGCATCCAGGCTCTATTGTGCATGCAGTCAGTTGCTGCCTTAATTATAAAAGAGGGCGAAGAAGGCATTTTTCCTACTGAAATTTGGAAAATAATTTGGGACAGTGCCACTGATTTTGAAAGAGAATTCCAATCCTGGTGGAACTTAGTGAATTTTACTTACAATCCCATTACAAACACAGCCACAGCTTTTGTGTTAACCATACATAATGCCTCAGTGCACTTGATATTTCCTATCCTTGCATTAGGATTGAATCATGATGGAGCTATTCTCTATCCTTCCGAGCATAGAGAATGGGCCCGTCAAATTGGTGAGAAATGGCAAACTGTTAATTTAGAATCTTGTATTGTCTGAGAACAAGGGTTCATCTGTGAAAGTAATGCAATTATAGCTCAAGACAAATGTCTGGACATGGAACAAAATATCTGTCACTTTGAAATTCACCCTAAGACTTCTGAAACAGTGCTTGTGTATATAGGCAATGGGTATGCATGTTTTAAAACTGTTGTATTTGTAGAAAATGTAGTAGTGGATACCAAAAATCACTCAAATTTTTGTGTTTGTAACTTTACCAAAATTACAGGATGTGATTTTTCTCATTTAGCCCCAGTTACCTCTTATCACCTTTTACAATCCAATTACACACTGATTCACAAACTATTGCCTACCCCTATTGGGATGAACCTTACTTGGATAAAGCAATTGTTGCTTCATCAGGATTTAATCAAAATTTAGGAAAAGATCAAGAAAAACGGACAGAAAACCCTGGTAACTGTTCATCACAATGTGAGAGAAATACATTGTGTTATGGAAAGGGTAAGAAAAGATGCTGAACACAGGTGGTGGGATACTCTTTTTGGGTGGTCACCTACTGCCACAAGTGTCCTGAACAAATTGTGTCATCCCATCATTGTCCTTTTGATTTTAGTTTTGATTGGTTTTGTTTTATCAGCAATCTTATTCATTATGAATTGGAGAATGATGAAACGGTTAACACAATTGACGTTTATAAAGAATGCACAAAATTTGACCAATTTCCTCTCCCCTGTGGACATCCCCGAGGCCATTGATACAAGGTGAACTATATGAGTAAGCCATAATTATGGATTATAAATAGTTTATAAAATTTGGATGTGTGTTTTGAAATAATTTTTTTGTAATCTTGTGAAAATTATTTTTGATTTTTGTGATTTGTTTTCATTATTTGAAGAAAAAATTGTTTTAATTAATATTGATTGTATTTTGTATATTGTTTCCTATTTCTTTTACTATTTTTTCTTTTCCTTTTCCTTGCTCTCCCTATCCCTCTCTCTCTCTCTCTCTGATGTACTGTCTCTGTTTTCCTGGATATGCTACCAATTTTGATGAGTCCTGAAGATTTCGCAACACTACAGAACGCTGTTGATAGAGCTCTCTTGATGACAATCGTGAGTCACGGCCTGGTGTAAGAGACAGTCTGAAGATCCCTCATCTGCCTCTGTGTTCACTGGACCAAGACTGTTTTTCCATGGGAACCAGTCCTAAAACAATAGGTCCTGCTTGCTGCTGGGATGGGCTTGCCCTGTTCAGAACTGGCATGTCTGTACTTGTTCGCAACGGACTTTCTCTACTGTCCTGTACCTGTTCCCTCGACATATTGTTATAAATATGGCGACTCAAATCTCTTAATCAAAATCAATGCTTTATTTTTCCAAAAACTAAATTGATTATATATAGATCAAAAATAGAAAATAAACAAAAGATTATAACGCAAAACAGCCAAATCACAACGGAACCAGCAAGGATTCCTGCCACAGCAGAGTTTAAGTCTGATCGAGACTGGGTGACAGATATCAGGCCTCGCTGGGTCGGTGATCATCTGTTCCGACATACTGCTCTCGGGGTCCCATCTTTATACAGTTTATTTTTCCCTGGGCCAAGCTTTTCCCCGGATGATGGTCCTTCTATTCAGTTTTTAATTTTGCCTCCACCGAATCTGAATAGAGTTCCTGGGATTAACTCGACCAGCTTTCAGTTGTAGAGAGGGTCTCTGTCCCCAGACGGCCTTTTGTGGATTCGGAGTCCTCCTCCTGTATAGAAGTAGTTTCGGCTGTCTGGGATAGAGGATGAGTTCACCCCTCTGAACAATCTGATGTGGATTCAGTTGTCGGAGGCTGAGGGGGTTGAGCCCGCTCAGCCTTTTCACTTGCAGATGGTGTTGCACATTCCTCAGCCGATCCTCTCGGTTGCCTTTCCGCCTTTCCTAGTAGCTGTGGGATTTAATTCCTCATCCCCAGATCAATATGTGATATATTTTTATAACAATATCATCCTGTTCCCCCTCCCCAGCGGACGTCAAAAAGACTATAAAAGACCGCTGAGTTAACCAAAGACTTTAAGATTCTCCCCGATGTGTCAAGACGGATCTATTGGCTGGACCACAAGGATTTCGTCTCTCCGTTGGTAGCTATTACCCCCCCCCCCCNTCTCTCTATCCTTTATTTCCTTTCTAATCCTTCTATTGCATTTTCTGTTGGCACTCAATAAAGATGCATTTGTTTTGATTGATACTGAAATCCCCTCTGTGTTGTTTTTGGACTCTGAGATCAGTTAATGAACCATCACAACCCCCGCTTGTATTAGCAGATCGTGACATTCCTGCACAGCCTGCATGGCCACAACCCATGGGTAGCAGGAGGCATGAAAAAGAAAACACTGAACAACTTACTAGCAAAAGCTATAATAACTTAGATTGAATAACTCTCAAACCTGGTATAAATGAATTTTGACAGTGATAAAGCTTAACAAATTAACTCAATAGAACTCTGCCCTAAAAGGACTTCAAATTAATAAAATGTCTATATAAAACTGGAATAAAACATTGTCTAAACTGAAACTTAGCAGACATGAAATATACATAATTAACTTAATAAAACTTAGCCTTGGTCAACTTAACAGAAAGTAACAGAGCATTATATTATTGGACCTTAACTAAACATCACTGCAAGTTAGTTTCTTTAAAGGTTATAAATAGGACAATATGTAGCTTATTCTACTGTTATTAACACCAAAATAAATGGAAAAGTGAACAATCCATAAGAGAAGTAACAGCATGATGGTGTACTGGAAGGATAAAAGTCGCAACGTGCATATTAAACTTGCAAGTAATTTAGTTATCAGAAAAACCCATGGCAACTGTAAATTTCATGGAAACAGAAATTTAGTAAGAGCTTTTAAAGTGCAGGGTTACTAAAAAAAATATAATGACATGGAATTTGGCAGACTACTGAACAGCTGAGTAGCTTTTCGCGATTGTATTTTGTGTAACTTCATCTGGCAAATTTGTTAACATTCTTGTTAAAGAAATCAGATTATGATGTAATCTTTGATAGGTAATAAGGCACTGCATTTACTATTTTCTCTCTCTCCAGCAACTGTAAAACTCTAAAAAATTAGAATTCAGTCAGAAAACAAAACCAAACTCAAAAAACCCACATCAACACGCCTTCAAGGCATACAAACACGATATGTACAGCTTAATTAAAGAGAGGTAGTCAGAAACCACTCCACATTGGAGCGGGGTGGGCTATGCTGCCTGTTAACTCAGGCTGCTTCCATCTCTCAGCTGCTGCAGGGGAAAGGAAAAAACAAACACCACCGTGTTGTACTCACATCCATAGGGGTTAGATTCTTAGCTTTGGAATGACCGGCAGCGGTGGCCGTGTGTCTTGGTTTAGGACAAATTTGGGAGAAAACCTCCTAATGGGGTTCCTCTGGAAAGCAAATGTAAATGGTCCCTCTCTCCAGCCGGTCTGGGAAAAGAACTTCTTTGGAGAAAAGTGGAAAAAACTATTTATTAAACAAAGTGCTTGCAAGCATAAAGAATGAATAATATGAAACAACAAAACTTCTTGCCACTCCAAAGAGAGATGGCAAAACTGAGAGAAGTTCTTGCTGTGAGTTAGCTCAGCTCTTTCAGCCTCTTATTAGTCTTAGTCTCTTCAGCGCTGGAAAATGCTGAGGTCCAGGCCCCGGTAGGCCGCAGGCACAAAATCCTGGTGTCTTTCTGGGTTTTTCAGTCTAGGACAGGTTTAAACAATCTTAAGGAAAAAAAAAAAAAAAAGCAAACAGTCTAGGGAACTTCTTTGCCTCAGCTAGCTAAATTAACTAAAAGCAAAAAAAGTTCTCTGTCCAGCCACTGCCCGTGCTTCTAATGAACACACAGAGTCCAGACAATAAAAATGTGTAGGAGTGAACACTGTTTTCTCAAAACACACTGCAAGCTTCTTTTTTCCCTGCTTCGCTCTCAGAATCAGTCTTAAAGGTACAGAATGCAACATACAGTACACACAACAGACAATTGGGGATGCAAGCATCCTGAGGTCACCCTAGGACATTCTACCCCTTATCCCCATATTGTTAACTTACTAAAATTAATTTAATCCTAACTCTACAAACACATATATATGCATATATCTATATAGAAACAATATATAGCTATATACAGACAATGGCAGTGATATTCAACAAAACCTGATATTTACACATGGTTTTTACTTAACAATTAGATTTCTCTGAGGTATACATCGTGTTGTTTTATTATTTTGCATTATTTATCATGTGCAACCTGGTACTTGAGCAAAGACAATCCCACGGATAGGTTTGTCTGTACTTGAGGCAGAATTGATCTAAACTGCTTTTTTTTTAACAAACTTCTTACATGTACTACTAGGACTTTATCTACTGTATGAAGGAACTTAGATTGGGCAGAGTTTGTTTTGTTGGTGGAGCCTCTGGTGTTGACTAACTAGGTGGCTTTTGCTAGATGCTGCTCTTAATTTTTGAAAGATTTCTTACTCAATGCTTTTAAGGTGGTTTTTAACAGTCTATTGTGTTTCTTTATTTTTTTGGCAGCTGGTGCATGATAGGGGATATGGTACACTCACTCAATGCTATGTTTTTTAGTCTAGGTGTTGATAAGGCTATTCTTGAAATGAGTTTCAATCTAGGGCCAATTGAACAGCTTTGAGTTCAGCGAGTTGGCTTGATCTACTTTCTCTTTCAGTAGCTTGTGGGACCTGTTGTGTGTCGTGTGGGACTTCATATGGCTGCTTTTTACTTTCGCTTTATTCTTACAATGTGACAAGAACTATTTGTAAAAAGAGCATAACGGGGTTTTTTTGTTGGCAGTTGGCTGTACGGTGGAGCTTTTTCAGCATGTGTTATTTGGTTTGGGGTTTTTTTATTAATAAGACTAAAGTTTTTATTTTTAGGCCAATTTGTAATTAAAATCCTAGGGCAATTCAGTTTTCTAATATGAGCGCGCTGTGTGATTAAAGTAATTTATTTACTCTATGTGGCACCGGTGTCATGGTGGTTAGAGGGAACCTCTGCTTTGAACATTCAGCTCAGCACCGGTAGTTGGGGTGCTAGGAGGAGTTGTGTTTTAGTGTTTATTACTTTTGAGGTGGCTCGGACTCTTTTACAGGCTACTAAATTTTTTTTTTCTGTTGGAGTGTAGTTGGCTTCAGACTTTGTGTAGTTTCGACCCCAGAATCCCAGTGGTCGGCTTCGAGTTTCACTAGGCACTTTCTACCAAAGGTTTTAGGACAGACCATGGCTCCCGGCTGCAGAGTAGAGTACATTTTTACATCTGGTCTTGTTTTGACTTGGCCAAGGGCTACTGCATGAGCGATCTCCTGCTTGATCTGGGCAAAGGCATGTTGCTGTTCATGGCCCCACTGGAAAGTGTTCTTGCAGGTGACAAGGTAGAGTGGGCTCACAATCTGGCTATATTCAGGAATAT
Organism: Cyanoderma ruficeps; assembly: GCA_008694505.1. Taxonomy (NCBI): domain Eukaryota; kingdom Metazoa; phylum Chordata; class Aves; order Passeriformes; family Timaliidae; genus Cyanoderma; species Cyanoderma ruficeps. Next base: position 27,270 of record VZDJ01000398.1, read on the forward strand.
GCATTTTCCAAAAGCTTATGGCACTTAAGGAAGCTTGTGTTTTTTTCTTGTTGGTTGGTGGAGACATTGCTGTGATCTTGTTGATGACATCAGTGGGAATTTGACACTATCTTCTTACTTTATTCTCAGGAACTGGATCCCTTAACTTTGCTCTTCCTGATAGCGAAACTGGCTTCCAGGAGAATCTGGATGATTTTTTTCTTTTTTCAAACACTTCAGCTGCAGTGTTTTTTTATACAATGCTGTCATCGATGTACTGCAGATGTTTTGGTGCTTCACTTTTTTTTAGTGCAGTCTGGATTAGTTTATGGCAGATGGTAGTGAGACATAGATTTGAAAAATCTCAGCTAATCCTTTATAGTAGATTGAAGAACATATACTCTATGTTAGAATGTATTCCAAGTAGTACTTTAGAATAATATGAGATTGCATTTTAGAAGACATTTAGTGAACATGGAATGGTGTGTCTGTTACCCTTTTGCATATTTTTAAGCACCACAAGTATTGTGAGGCTTCAGCGATAATCAGAAGAAGAACTAGCCTAAACAGCAGAATAACAGGGCTAAGGGTGCAGATAAAGAAAAAAACACAGACTCTAAGATGGTGTGTTCCCTTGAAAGCATGCCAAAAGGGCCAAAGCACACACGGGAGAGATAAAGGTGAAGAGGTGAATGCTTGAAGACCACCCAGAAGACCACCACAACAGACTGAGCATGCCCAGAAGGGCATGGAGTTAATTACCATACCAAGCAAGGATGGGCGGGGTTGGGGAATGAATATGTATGAGGGGGACAGTGAAATGTCATGCATATGTAATACCTCAGGGAATAATAAGGGAGGCAAGTTCCCTGGTGTTCGTGCGTGTCTTTAGTAAAATTATTCCCCATGCATCTCAACATTGATAAATACATACCACTCTAACAACTATTCTTAGTTGTAGAGTTCTTTCTGCGGTGTTTTAGGTATGACTGTGCTTTTACTTTTGGGGCAATTGGTTTTAAGTGTACTGCAAACCCCTTTATGTGAAGGTAAAATGAGGCTTGCATTCTGCTGCTGTCATGGGTAGACGCTGGGCAAATGCCAGTGCACCCATGAGTGTAGTTTTAATAAACTACTGTGAGGTGTGGTCGGAACAGAGCAAAAGCAGGCCTATCACTTGGAATAGGAAAAAAACATTTATTAAACTACATGAGAATAGACAACAAACAGAAGAAAAACAACCCAATCACCCAAAGACAGAATAAGAAACCTCTCACAGCACTTTTCCTCCTCCCCCCAATTTCCATCCTTTACAATGCTCAACAGTTGACCCCAGCACATACTTTCATATCTACTTGCTTAAACCTTCCACAACCCTGGGTACCTAACAAGCCATTATCCTTTAAAAAAACAATCCTCAATCCATCCAGAGAAAGAGAGAGTCTCTCTTGCAACCACAGACA